>BMAO01026644.1:0-50083 GCA_019973975.1 Trichonephila clavata
GGACTTGCTTCCCACGGGGTCAGTTTTAGAAGAATGATGACCACACGTGCAAAACCACCTGCAGTCGCTAATATACTGCGACGGACGTGTCTTAATAGCCCCTGCAACCTTTGACCCGAGGGAAACATTTCGCCTCCACCGATGGGGGGTGAAAGGGGACGCGCAGACGTCGTGAACCGCAGAGAAGGAGAACGCGAAACTTCGCACGGACACCACACAAGATCCTCCCTCACAAAATTATTTTGGACTTTAAAATCATCCATAGTGAAACTTGTATATTAATGTAAATAATAGCTGTGACAATTAAACTAAATTATATTTCAAACACGCTACCATTATTATCAAACGTCACAGCATTAACGAAAGTGGTGCCAGCGCTGAGGATTAATAAAAATAATAGAGATTACCGGACCCGTGAGAGGAGGTGATTTGGTGATTCTGGTTTATTACGGGAGCTCTGCAAACTGCACGTAGAAAAACTCAAGACGCATGAGCTTGGAAATAAGGATAAAACTATCCTTTAGAGAAAAGAAAAGCAACTCAGAAGGCCGAGATTTGATAGTGGATAAGCTATCCCATCAATAAAGAAAATCCTTTTGTGTGTGTTGTGAAAATTGAAATATCTTTAAAGCAAGAAATGTCAACCGGATCTTCGGTATTCCCAAGTTCCAGCAGATAGTACTTCAAAAGGGGTGAGTACTGTTATATTTCTTGAGTTGTATTAGTTGCTTGCTAAAATTTCTACTACAAATTTTGAGATACTTAGTTTTTTTCTTGCATGGAACAATGTTATTGTGGTTCTAGAGAATTGTAAATACGAGTGTTGTGTGCAACTTTTAGCTTAAGATTTATTGTGTTTTTAAGTTTCTTGATAGTTTTGATTATTTTACAGTGTTAAAATTTTCTTTGTTTGTTTCTGTTTGCATGGGACCAGTGTGATACTTAGTAAATATTGTGTGAATTTTAACAAATATATTGTGCTGATATTGTTCAAAAATGGCTTTTCTCGGAAAAGGGAAAAAGCAAGATATGTTGCTACTCGCAGAGGAATTAGGGTAGATGTCACCAAACATGACTGTCCCTAACCTCAAAACCGCAATCACTAACAGTGAGGGTTACGAAGAGGAATTCGTAAAAAATCTGTTTGAGACTATTATTGCAAATAGGAAAATTGAAGAGAATGGGAAAGGGCAGAAAAAATTAGATTGGAATCAGAAAGCAGAAAATTAGATTTGAAGAATCAGAAAGAGCAGAACCTTGAGATTAGCGGAGCACGCGTTGAAAGAAAGGAATTACAATTAAAATTTGATCTAGAAAGATTTAAAATAGAATCCGGACATAGTGTAAACGATGAATCAACCGGCTGTATAAATCCCCGTTCTGTAACCTCGAATGTAAATTTAAGAAAATTAATCCCAGATTTTAATCCAAATCAGTCAGATATTAGTTTGTATTTGGTGATTTTTGAACGTCAGGCTAAAAGGGCTTTAATTGAAAAAACAGACTGGGTAGGGCATTTATTAGGTTGTTACCTTTGGATATCGTGCAGTTCATTGCTCGCGAACCGGAGGAACAAGCAGAAAATTATGACTATATTAAAAAACTATTACTTAAACGATTTAAGTTAAGTCCGGAAGTCTTTCGCCAGAGATTTGTTCAACACCAAAAGAAATCGGATAGTACCTGGAAAGACTTCACCTTTGAAATGACTAACTATTTAGAGGAGTGGCTAATCGGCCTAGAGATCGAGTCGTTTGAGGACCTTAAAGATTTAATGGTTGTCGACCAACTAAAAAAACGCGCGTATGCTAGTATGAGAGAACATTTCTTAGATGATTGGGCGAATCTCAAATCATCTACTCAAATAGCCGAACTCTTTGACAACTACGAGGATGTCAGGAAAATAAATTCAAAAACCGCGGATAAATTCAGCAGGAACGAGAGAAATTTGACAACTTCCGGGTTTAGGGAGAAGAAGACTAGGTTCGGGAAATTCCCCCTAAACCAGTGGTTTCTCTTCCTGAGGGCGATAGGGGAGAGTTTTCGAAAGACGCGTGATACAAAAATGTTTCCATTGCAACCTGCCCGGACATATAAAGCGGCATGCCCGAAATTAAATAGGAATAAAGCAACGGAGTCTCTCAATAATATTGAAGGAAATGGGAACTCGGATTTTCTTGGTTCATATGTAACAAAGGGCTCTGTGAATGGTCAAGAAATAGATATACTTAGGGATACGGGGCAACAATAGATTTGGTGTGTGCTAAATACATTAATTCTTCTTCTTCTCCGGTGAAAAGGTCTGGGTTAAACAACCGTTAAGCTCAGAATTGGTTTGCTTACCCTTGGCGGTCGTGGAAATTTCCGGAAACTTCGGAATGGTGCAAACTAAAGCAGCAGTTTGTGGTAATCATTTAAATCAACACGGTCGGTATTTGCTCGGAAACAAAACGGCCGAATTAATAAAAGAAATTTAGGCTATGATTTTCTTCAGTTGAGGTAGTCAATGCTGTTCAGACAAGGTCTCAAACCATAGCGGCTAGAAAAGAAATAGAGTTAAATAGCTGTAGCGATAGGAAAGGGGAAGATGAGGCTATAATTGTTTCTCCGGAGGCAGAGGATCAAATTTTAATCCCTGAACTGCAGGAATATGTTCCGGAGTTAGAACTGCTAAAGGTTACTCGAGATGAGTTAATTGAAGCTCAAAAAAATAGCGAGGATATTAAATCATTGTACGAACAGGCAGTCAGTCAGGTGCAGGCAATAAATAAGGCTTATTCTCTAGAAAACGGGTTACTCGTCAAAAAACGCGAGGATAAGTTAGGTAATGTGGCTAGATTAATAGTAGTGCCAGAAAGGTTCCGTGAGCAAATTAAATTATTGTGTCATGAAGGAACCTCTGCACATCTGGGGGTTACGAAAACTAAAGACAAGTTAAACCGATATTTTATTGGCCGAATTGTTATAAGGATATAGAAGCGTACGTAAAAAACTTGCGATCAGTGTCAGAGGGCTGGGAAGCCAAATGAGAAAAAGAAAGCTCCACTAAAATTGGTCCCGGTTATTCAGGAGGTCTTTACTAAGCTAAATATTGATGCATGTGGGCCTCTCCCAATCACATCTAATGGGAATCGATATCTCATCACGGCCATATGCATGTCATCAAAATTCCCTGAAGCTATTCCGGTGGCTGATATCAGTTCGGTTAGTGTTACAGATGCTCTCTTAAATATCTTTAGTCGTATGGGGTTTCCACGGGAAATACAATGTGACCAGGGTACTTCCTTTTACTAGTGCTCTGACTACCGAGTTTTTGAAAGATTCGGAATACTTGTCCGGCATAGTTCTGTGTATCATCCTCAGAGTAACCCTATTGAGCGATTTCATCGAACATTGAAACGACTCTTGCGAGTCTTATGTTTAGAGGCAGGCTCCGAATGGGACAAACATCTTCCGTCTATTCTTTTAGCGTTGCGAACTGTGACTCACGAGAGTACAGGGGTACTCTCGTGAGTCACAGAGTATTTCCCATATGCATGGAGTATTTCCCATATTCGTCTCTCGAGAGTATTTTTCCCATACACCGTCAGAGTTGGTGTATGGGAAAAATTTGCGGACTCCAGAAACATTAGTAATGGAACATTGGATGGAACCGGAAGAAGAAAATGATCTCGTCACTGAATATGTGTTTAAGTTAATTAATAGATTAAAAAGGTGTCAGGAGGTAGCTATAGATAAATGGAAGAGATGCAAATTAAGAGGAAAACTTGGTATGATAAAAATGCAGTAAAACGCGAATTTAAGGATGGAGATTTAGTACTTGTTTTGGCTACATCTCGAGCGAATAAATTAGCAGTACAGTGGATAGGCCCTGGGACGGTTTTAAATAAAATTTCCGAAACGAACTATTTGATAGAAATTTCCGGCAGACGAGAAACCTCTCAAATCTATCACATAAATATGCTAAAACCGTATTATAAAAGGCCGGAACATTGTTAATTTAATAATTACCGATGAAGCACACCAATCTCTCGCAGATCAGGATTTAGAAATCCCATACTTAGAAAACAATTCCATTATTTATGATTTCGAGGATGTCATCCAGGCTAGCGAGTTAAACAAATGTCTTCAAGACACACAAGTTAATCAGCTGCGCGAATTACTAAATAAACATTCTAAATGTTTCTCAAATGATCCCGGTTTAACTAATCTGGTTGTACACGAGATCCAGTTGATTAATGATAAGCCAATTAGAACGAAGCCGTACCGAATGTCGCACCGACAAAATGAAATTTTAAAAAACGAAATTAATCGAATGTTAAAATTAGGAATCATTGAGGTAGGAGAATCGGATTATATGTCCCCTATGATTTTAGTTGAGGTACCTGGCAAGGATCCTCGACCTTGTGTCGATTATCGGAAATTAAACGGAATTATTAGAACGGAGTACTTTCCTCTACCCAACATCGAAGAACGCGTAGAACAGGTCTCCTCCGCTAAATTTATTACCATTTTAGATTTATCTAAAGGATATTGGCAAATTCCTCTGAGTAAAACTGCACAACGATACGCAGCTTTTTGTACTAGTTTTGGTACTTACAGACCCCTAAGAATGAGTTTCGGATTAAAGAATGCCCCATATTTTTTTAGTAAACTCATGGCAGGATTACTAAACGGTCTAGAGCATTTCGTTGTTCCTTATCTAGACGATATCGCTATCTTTTCGGATACGTGGGAGTCACATCTTAAACATGTGGAAATAGTACTGCAAAGAATCAGGAGATCCCAATTAACAATAAAACCCTCGAAATGTAAGTTTGCACAACAGAATGTCAAATTCTTAGGTCATGTGGTGGGTCAGGGGTTCCGCACTCCTTCCGAGGTCAAAGTTCAGTCTGTTCTTGAGTTCCCTACCCCTCGTACAAAAACACATATACGAGCGTTCCTTGGTTTAGCGGGGTACTACAGTAGATATATAAATCAGTTCTCGGTAATAGCCGCACCATTGACAGACGCGTTGAAGGGAAGGCAAGACGCGGGGAGGTTAATTGGACAACCGACTGTGAAAATGCATTCCGAGATTTAAAAAAGAAGCTAACTGATAAGCCCGTCTTGTACTCGCCAAATTTTGAACGGGAGTTTATCGTTCAAACCGACGCCTCTGATTATGGAATGGGGGTGGTGTTAACTCAATTAAATGACCAAGGAGAGGAGCACCCAATCCTTTATCTGAGTAAAAAATTTTCAGATGTTGAGAAACGATATTGTACGACCGAGAAGGAATGTGCTAGTATTGTGTTCGCAATTAAAAGGTTACATTATTATTTAGATGGAAATTCATTTTTAGTTATGACCGACCACAACCCTTTAGTATGGTTAAATAAAAACGTTAGTTCTAACCCTAGATTAATGCGATGGGCTTTGGCATTGCAACCATATAATTTTAGAATTGTACATCGATCGGGTAAAAGTCATAAAAATGCAGATAGTCTCAGCAGATCAGCGATCGATGATTAGGAATTGATAGTCATGTTTGGTTGTCGTGATTATTAGTTGTGGAATATTGTTAAATGTAAATAGTTAATAAATGGTGTCAATCATGTGTATTTGCTAATGATTAGTAATTGTCGGTAAATAATGTTCTTACTAATACTGAAATTAATTTTGAATGGATATGTATGTTAAAAGGATCCACACATGGAATGTAATAATATTGAATTGCTTAATATGTGTTCTACCTTGGGTTTATTATGGATCTGTCTTATTATTCATTAGTATTACCCGTTAATGAGGATATTGGGAAGAATGTTTTATGTGTAAGATGGTACCTTAAGCATATTATAGCAACATGTTTTTTATTATGATTTTAATAAGTACTGTGTATGAGTGTTTAAAATTTTAATAATATGAATACTTCTTATATTGGTAATGATTATTCTTTCGTGATTAGCATTTGTGTAAGTTCCCTTGCAAGAACACTCACTCGCGGTAAGCATTTCGAATTTAATTGTAAGTTTAGATTTAATTACAACTCAGAAATATGACAGCACTTATTCAAAGGAATATTTTCCCTGTGTGTCCGACAACTCCAAAGGTCAGTCACCTCGGTTACCATCATCGACCCTGAACTTTTCTTTACGAAAAGTCTGAAAGAGGAGAGGAAAAACTGTAACGTATGCGCCCCCCCCCTTGAGACATCTGGGACTTGCTTCCCACGGCCGGTCAGTTTAGAAGAATGATGACCACACGTGCAAAACCACCTGCAGTCGCTAATATACTGCGACGGACGTGTCTTAATGAGCCCCTGCAACCTTTGACCCGAGGGAAACATTTCGCTTCCACCGGATGGGGGTGAAAGGGGACGCGCAGACGTCGGTGAACCGCAGAGAAGGAGAACAGCGCGGAAGCTTCGCCTGGAACGGACACCATCAAGATCCCTCCCTCACAAAATTATTTTGGACTTTAAAATCATCCCATAGTGAAACTAGTATATTAATGTAAATAATAGCTGTGATAATTAAAATAAATTATATTTCAAACACGCTACCATATTATTTAATCAAACGTCACAGTGTACATTGTGTTATTCACTGATCAGTAATCATCATTTATTTTATATTGTAGAAAAATAATTATTTTGAATCTAAAATCCTCTAACCAAAATTTTGTATTTTTCCATTTTTTCCCCCAGAAATTTAACACCTTTGTGGCAATTTTAAATATTGAAAATATTTGTTTTACATTTATTTTTCTCCTTAACTCTACACCATGGAATATCTTTTCCGCATACGTAGGTTCCACGATCCACCTTAATATATATGTTCTTTTCATTCCATTCTTTACAAATAGCATGCTTAATTATTCATTAAACGATTGTATTATCATACATATTTGAATTTTTCTTTCCGAATTCTCCGAATGAAAGGTACATTTGAGAGCACAATTTTAAAAACCATTTCAAATCCTAAGAAATTAGAGGTATTTATTATTAAATCTTCATTTACTTTAATGCTAATAAACATAGGAATATATTATGTAAAAATCAGGTAACAGGTACATAAAATATTTCATTTAATCCAAATCTTCCTAGATGTAGTACAAACTAAAATTAAATGATACTTACATTTTATCTTATGTCAAAGAACTTCTCGAAGATCAGAACCTTTTTTCTGCTTTAATCGATCACAGAAAGTCGGATAGTAGACATGTTTGGTCTTCAGATGTTTAGCCATTGTTAAAGGAATTTTTATCATTTAAATATAAGATAAAATGTGAACACACACTTTTAAAAGTGAAAGAAAATGTACCGAAATACTTATTCTCCAACGATAAATGGGGAAAAGAAACTGTGATATGTGACAGTGGTATATCTTGAAACTAGAAACTTTAAGTGATAATTTAAAGTACCTTTCTTCGTCCACTCGAATAAGATTAAATTTATTTTTCCCCTGTATTCATTTTCCCTATATTCCATTTTTCCCTGTGTTAAATAAAATAAAATTCAAAAGAGGGCTTAACGTGCGAGAGAGAGAGAAAAAATTGGTAAATTCCAACCAGATGTTCTGAAACGATACAAATTACAAAGTTCCTAAAATAAGTTTTTCTTCAGATCTTTCAAATATTTTCCTTAAAAAACTGTGTATCTGCTTTTTTAAACATTTTTTAAATATTTTGATGTCAAAAATTACGCTTCAGCTATTTAAGCTTAAGAATAAATAAAATTTGATTACTTACATTTACAGATATAACAACTACAAATTTCTCTGTTTATAAAGTAATGATTATTATATGAAATAAATACAATAATTAGGCTTAAGATCCAGAAGCTAAAAGAACTGCTACTTCAGTTTTAATTGATAGTAAGGACAGCTAAAGAGTATCATAAGTAATTACCATTAAAAAAGAACTCTTTATTTGCTATAATAACATATCCATATTATCTAAGATTTTTTTGAAAATCATCTTGAAAACTATTCTTTATTTTTTATGTAGAAAAAGAAATATTCCAAAATTTTAAATGTTTGTCATCGATTATTACACAATTTCCTGACCAAGTTATCAAGCACGAATTTAGTACACCACATACTGCAGATGACATAACGTGATGCAATATAATGCAATATTGTTCTATTAAAAATGTAGATAATTCCTAAATTCACGAAAGATTAGTATTTTGAAAACATCTGCTTTCTTGGTGACTTTATCATCAAATTCTTTATCACTCTGTAACAAAACTGTTAGGAATAGATAAACTTTTAAAGACTAATTTTATTTTATTTTATATTTTACGATGCAAACGATATTTATTTAATAAATAATATATATCAATCGTTTACTCTTAACTTTTTTTGGCAGAGTGGCAACAAAAAGAATTTCTTTTTTTTGCTTAGAATATTGTATTTACTTCCGTTCTCTTTCTGTTTGGAAACTATTGATTTAAGAGATGGTAAAACGATATTGAAATATTCTAAATTTAATAAGCAACTTACTTTGTATAAATAATTCTCCTTCGTAATTATAATGTTTATATGTAAGCATATATATATATATATATATAGTTTTATTAATTAATTAAAAACCAATTTGCTTGGATTTGGAATTTGGAAATTCTGGCGTTTACTTACAAGTTCTCTCTGTTAAAAGTCAAGGAATTCGATGATTTTCTGCGAATGATAATCAACAATTACTTGGATTTCCTATGAAGCTATTCAGAAAAATTCGACAGGATAACGATATTTTTTCCATGAGTTTGGGTCAGCAATTGTGTTCTGAACCACTGATTTTGATTGGTTTATCATTAACGTTGAACTCCGAAGCTACACGAGTGGCAGAGGTAACCTAGTGGTCAAAGTCCTTGACTCGAACCTAGTGCCGTTGAAGAACCGCCGTGTAGAGGCCTGATGCACGTTAAATCTGTCAGGGGTCAAACGTCCTCCCATTGATGTGGTGTAGAACTTCGGAGAGGGGAGTGTCAGATCAGGTGTCATTCTCGTGACTTGACCATGATTCTAAATTACGAGGTCCGTCCCAAACACCCTCGTGTAGTTGAATAAGGCGACGAAAAATTCACTCACCTGAAGCCACATGAGGGTCCGCATAATTTTGAGCTCGATCAAATGACGAGGTTGACACCTGGGCTGCATTCCACTCTCTAAACTTCCACTCCACGCGGGCGGGGGGATTTTGAGCCTCGGCTGATTTCAAGTACATCATCCGCTCTACACAGGGAGTCTTAAGCGACACTAGGACTGAAACCCCCGACTCGATAGAAACAACAAAGAAAATTTTGTTTTTGCTAAAATATAAAATTTTGTACAGCAGGGGCAGTAAAAAAAAAGGTGTGAAACATTTAAATTTAATAAATCGTCTTATCTTACTTTATCGGGGGAAAAAATTATGAAAATATTAATGACTGTTTCTTTTTTAATATGAAAATCAAACAAACATGGAAATCAAATGCATAATGAAGTCACATTTTTTTTTATTATTAATTATACAGTGAAAACTTTCAGTTTTTTTAATATTAAGAGATTTCGTCTAAACATCTTAATAAAGAAAATTTAATGTTACAATAATTAACACAAACTCCCTTTGATTATATTATTTTAGCTTTAATTTTTGCAAATGGGGTTTAGTAAAATCCTGAAAATAATCGAGAATGACGTAATAGAAAAAAATAAACTACGTACAACGAAAAATTTTAACAAATTGAAATGGAAAAAAAAAAACATAGTGCCCAGTACTGATCAGCAAACAACTACAAAATGCGGTAAGACCTTACAAAATGCGATAAATACATCCGAAAACCTAGAATGCACTTAAAATGCCTTATTTGATGTTATCAATCTGACAGGGAAACAAAATTTATTAGTATGCTATATTTTTGAAGTGAAACTTCTTTGCGGACGGGAGTGAATGGCAAATTTACCCAGTTTTGCGTTACAGTGAAAAAGCGAACGGAAGTAGTGATCCCCCCCCCCGAAACATCGCCATGGTGAGCAGATTGCGAGCGGGAGAAAAGAAGAGCGTGGGAGGGGGTACACCAAGGGAGTTGCGTCATATCAGTGAAAAAGTTGGACGATTGCTAAGGGGGAATTGTGCATCAAAAGTATATCCTGCTGCTATGGACGCAAGGCGTTTAGGTATTGGTGATATAAAGTGGGTACCCTTGCTACTCTCGTAACGAACTCGCGTGGCGTATTTTCGTAGTTTTTTTTTATATAGTAAAAACGTGCCGTTTTCTACGAAATAAACACACCCAAAATATTACCATTATATGGCTCTTCCCGTTACGGGAGTGTCTGGGGCACTGTGTATATGTCACTAACGTCGCACCAGAATGGCTACGGATAGCGTCTTGTAAACAAACCAGTGACTTTCTGAGTAAGTTTATATTATTAATTTTTATTTCCATTGAATCAAAATAAATTCTGGTCACAGATAGCCTAGAACAAATGCAAAAAGAGGAAAAGAGTTTCGTGAAAGAAAAAAAAGCAAAACTAGCAGCTATTCCTGGTGAAAGTCTATATATCACCATGTAGTTCTGTCGCAGCTTTTATCATCTTTATCCATAAAGTTTTAGTGCTGTACACATCAGAAGCTGCTGCAATCATTGGATCCGATGATGATTTCAAGCCGATTATCTTAACTGGAGACTTTAATGTTAATTTTACTTCAGAAGAAGCAAAGCCACTCATTGAATTCTTGAAACGGACATTGAATTCGACAATGAATACTGATTCTAGAGAAGAAAAAACAATATACGGAACCACGATTGATGTAGTTTTCTCACATTTTCTTGATTGACTACAATCAAGGATTTTTGTATCCTACTTTAGTTACCACACACCTATTGTGTCTTGGAAAATGATGCAGAAAATTGAATAAAAATATTTTCATACAATAAATGAAGTTCGAATTTTATTTGATTAAGTTATCTCAGCAGTTTAATATAATTAGATCTATTCCTGCATTTACGACCAACGTCGCCAAAGAAGTTTCACTTCTATTGCGTGGCTTTAAATGTTCTTTTTTTTTAATAGTTGTGGAGTTGTATTAGCAAGTGTATATGCCCAAAGATAAACAAGATCCTGTGGCCTTCCTATTGGTTGGGTTAAACTGAAAAATGTTCATAAAATTAGATCCTCCCATATGTTAACAAAAAATATGTATATAAATTTATCCTTACATATATTTATTTATTTCCCGCTTTATTATATACATTCATATTTTTATACAAAACAAAAAAAAAATTCTGGAATCAACATTATTATTGAAAAGTGGCTTAGATTGTGATCAATAAAACGAACAATGAATTTGTAATGATATCATAATGATACGGCTTTCGAAAATCTTTACTGCATTCTTTCTTATTTTTAAAATCTTTCAAAGATAACATGTAATGCGTACCGACACTTCATTAAAAAAAACAAAAACAAAAAACTTTTTTTATTATTTTCTGATGAATGTAAAATATAAGTAATCAGATGATTACATTTATCATACAGTTCAAGTTATTTATTGTAAAACAATGATTAATCTTACATAAGATTCTATCTATGAATGTGTTTTGGATACAATCAGTATTATTACGTTTAAGAACAATGACGTTCTTTATCTCTTCTTGATAAGATTTGTTAGGCTTAGACTGTAAATATTAAGTATCTCTTAACATACTTACTACCTGAATATAAATAAATATAGCTTTAAACTTTTTTACCATTATGTGTAAATTTAGTAACGTATAAGTCGACAAAGAAATCAAATTTTAAATGGTTTTGAATTGAAAACTATAAGCTTTAATATAGTGGTAATAATATCAGTGTTTACAAGTATCAGACTGAAAATCGTTTGGTTCGAGTTATTAACAGGGAAATAACCAAAGTCATTCACGAGCCAAAATTTTTAATATAAAAACCTTGACCCTGTTAACCTTATTTAAATTCGATGGTTCATTTACTTAATATTTTTAACCGGTATTTATTTATTACTAACACATGTATCGCATATTTTTGTGTATAAGCCGAGATTTTGAAACTTTTTAAGTTTTATACTCGTATGTGGATCAGCTAATCTCGGGAAGAAAAATAGCTTAGGAAACATAGAATTTTTAAACATTTTCCATTAGCCAAACGCAAACAATATTTATCTTTTAATTTTTATTGTGCTTTGAATGAAACGTTTATTCTAGAAGATTAAAAAGTCACATAAATCCTTCAGAATCCGAGTTTCCGAAAAGTTCGCAAAATTCACATTCAATTGGAGAAATTTTAACGTTAAAATGGTCACTCACGAGCTTCAGATAGTTTACCAGAAATAAAGAACTTACTCCTAATTGCCCTGGAGTAGATTTTGACGCCTTCGAAGAAACTTTCACAAACTTTAATATAGTTCTTCCATTTTCTCTGATACTTTCCCTTTGGCTTTCTTCTTATTTCGATACAAATCTCCCCTAAATTTTACTTTTTTTCATATTAGTGTTCCATAACATGACAAAAGCATAATAGAAATAAAAAGAATAATAATATCTCAAATGCATTACGTGTGCGTAAAATTAAATTGCGTGTAGTAATGGGGAAAAATGGTGTCAATTTTCACCAACAGCTCATTTTAATATGTTGGTCTTATATTAACTCGACAATAATTCGCTAAATTGTGGATAAATAAAGGTGTGCGCTAAAAACCGTATCCAACCAAAAACTCACCTTGATTCTGTGGTTTAATGGTCGTCTTGTGTCTGCTGTACCTTAGTGCCTATGGTCACGAAATCGTGAGAGGCGTGTCAAGAATTCGAATACTAGAGCCAGTGAAGATCCGTCAAATAGAGGGTCTGATGCAGGAGAGGGGACTGCCAACTCAAGTGTCGTCTTCGAAAATTAGGAGGTCCGTCGCCAGTAGCCCTCTTGTTGCTCTAGCGTGCAAAATATTTATCTACAGAGAAAACTATATTGTATTAATTGAGATTGAAAAAACTTAAAATTTCTTTTTTCCATCCTTCCTTCCTCAGTGGCTCGACAGCCTAGGGTGGGTCTTGGCCTTCTCAAGAAGCATTTTACAGGCCATCCTTCTACCTGCTAGTGTACTTCAATTCCTAGTTCTCAAAACTAGGAGATCTTTTTCCAGGCTATCAATCCATCTAAGATTTGGCCTGCCCTTTCTTCGTGTGCCAATTAGTTGAGCATTGAAGGGTTTTTTAGTGCTGCGGTCTTCGTTCATTCTGACAACGTGACCTGCCCATTTAATTCGTTGTATTTTGATGAAGTTAACAATGTCAGATTCTTTATATGATTGATAGAGCTCTAAATTTGATCTTCTTCACCATGTTCCATTTCCATGAATTCCTCCAAAAATGAATCTTAAAACCTTCCTTTCGTAGATACTTATCATGTTCTCGTTTGTTTGAGACATGAACCAAGTTTCATATGTATAAGTTAATGCTGATCTTAAAAGATATTTATACAATAGAACCTTAGTTTTTCTTTTGATTAAATATGATTTCATATATTTTCGTATTTCATTGAGACATCTATTTAGCCATAGTAATTCTCTTTTGGATTTCAGTAGTGCAATCGCTTAAAATTTCTTTATGTGCCAAGGAGAAAAAATACCTTACAATTCACATTTAGATACGAAAACAAATCAGCTTCATTATAGAATGTTTCATGCGTAAATTGCAAAAAGAACGATTGTATGACATCATTTTCAATGAATCTTCGCGCAAATGTCTTTCAGATTTGAATAACCTAAGGTTATTGCAATCCACGAAATTGATAAAGTATAACTCCATAGCTCACCACAGAAGCTACAGCTGTGATAAAGAGCTTCTTCTTCAAATAAAACATACCCCAAGCGCTAAGACCAATATTGCACTTGTCGTCCATCATTAAAATCCACCTTCTGTTCATCTCAAAGTCGTCGTTTTGATAAAGCACATCTTCGGAAACAGCAATCATCTTTCTGCACAACTTCTTGTAGCTCTCCATCAGACTATTTGCCCGCACAATTACGACAACGAAAACAACCAATATCACTAAGGAATACATTCCACTTTGCACGCTGAATTTTGTCAAGCCCTTCGTTCTGGCTCTATCCAGTGAATGGGAAAGCAGTCTGAAAAATTCCACAAACGATCGCATGCAGAAGATAAAAATCGGCAAGGAAAATCTTTCTTCCAGGACCTGAACACACTTTCGAATGGTGTAATATCGTTGCCAAATATCTTGAGACAAAAACCATTGTTGCTGATTGCACAAGTTACAGATTGCTCGTTCGATTTCACTGCAACAGAAGCAGTACATCACCGCAACTGCAAATTGAATATTCCAATCAACATAGTGATCCAATAATCGTGTTATGAACTTCGCAATAGCTTTTTCTGACCGGGAGTGCAAGTGAATTTGGAAAATTCTACAGGTGTCACGTTTGTTATAGATAGCATCTAGTCTGACTCCTATTAAAATACGAATTGCAGTATAAGTGCTTTTTACAAAAATTGCGGCCATAAGTAAGG
The DNA here is from genome assembly GCA_019973975.1 of Trichonephila clavata. Lineage (NCBI taxonomy): Eukaryota > Metazoa > Arthropoda > Arachnida > Araneae > Nephilidae > Trichonephila > Trichonephila clavata. The sequence goes on from BMAO01026644.1 coordinate 14,510, forward strand.
CAATGGATGCTTTTAAGCCAACAGCGAGACGGTTTTTATCTTTTAATCTGATTAGTTGGGTTAAATCACACACTTCATCAAGGAAGTGTTTCAAGAAGGCTTTTCTGCGGTAAACTATGCACCACAAAATGTATGACAAAAATTTTGAAATAAGAGAAAAACTGTTAACATCTACGAATGATACTCTGAAACAAGATATTTTTGATGCCAAATTTAGAATCCATAAAATATTATACGCCACCAGAAGTATCTTCTCACGTACTCGAATGGTACATTTCTCGTCGGAAAAATCAATGCAGCTCAGAAAAAAGTAAAATCTTATTGGTTTCACACTTCTGCGAAGTATTGGAATGGCAGCAAAAGGCTGTTTTTGACTGCACAGATTTGATGCAAGTGGTGATATTCTATTTTCAAACATGATTGGTAGCTCAAAAGGATGATCCGTGTCTACAGAAAAAAACTTGAAAGAGATAACATTTCAGCAAACAAATGAAAACATAATTCTCTTCAAAATTATTTTTAAGTATTTATAAAAGAGGCCCAGTGGTCGAGATGTAGCGTATTGTGCTTCCACACCACAGGTCAGGGTTCTATTCCCGAGCTGGGCCAGGTCGACTCAGCCTTGCATCCCTATTGCAGTGGGTCGATAAATGAGTACAAAGCTTGCTTGGGGACTTAAACACTAGGGGTCTCGCTTCAGACTGACCACTTGACCGGAGCATCTGCTGATGCAGCTCAGCGCCCAATGGTCACGTATACTGGGATGGGCACAGTAGGCCCTGGCTCTCACGGGCTGTTGCGCCACAGAGATTGAGTTTATTTATAAAAGAAAGAAAATCTTAATTTCTTTGTCAAAGTCTTAACGAATTGTCTTAAAATGATTCTCAAAGTACATTTTCTCCATGAGATAGTTCCTTTGTTGCATAGAACTTAAAATAGAAATCACAATTTCTAAATATAAGCCAATTCTCTCTCTTTTGTTCAAAACATCTACGAAAAAATATACAATTAAAGGACAAGGGGTACGTCTAGCTGGAAACTAAGGTCGAATACATTTAAAAATGTGCTTGTATATATGCTACCATCACCATTTCTTCAACCTTGCAGGGAAAAAATTCGATATATCCCAAAATGACCTCAGTAAGCATATTAATCTAATTTGCCAACAAGGAATGCCCAGGTAATGCCTGTTGACTTTAATTTTACGAGCAACGTCTATTTAAATATCCGAATTGCGCGGGTGATGTAGATTATGTTTATTTCTTTATCATGTCAACAACGTAGGGAAAATTAAACGAAAATGCATCATTGATTGAGTATTAAGTTCGATATATCGTGCCTTGCACGACATCATTTCAATTTGACGACTCGTGAATGTAAACAGCTCTACAAAAACATTCATTGGCGAAAACAAGGGTGGGGTTTGGGGGCTCAACGCTCGTCCCTCCCTACGCCCCAAAATATTTTTCTTCATCATAAAAATTACGCCTTGGCCCTCTTCGCTACGTGTTTCTTATAATATGACTCCTCCTTTAAAAGTAACCACTGTGTGGAAGCTTTTTAGAAGTCCTGATATTTAATAGTAAAAATATCAGTTGAAATTTGGAGTTCAGAAGTGTAGAAAATTTTTTTATATTTTTCTAATTCTTTTATTTTTACTTGTTTTTAATAAGGGGAACTCGAATTTGTAAGAAATATTGCAATGAAACCCCTCTATTTTATGCTCCATTAAAATAATGAAGATATTACCATAACCCCTTCAATTTTCTAATACTCTCATTTGCTTTATGAAGACTTCACAACTTAGTTAGATGTAGCATGCCATTGTCTCCATCTTTCCACACGATGATCTTTAGAAGGTCCGGCTCTAGCAGTCTTGCCACCCCCCCCCCTCTCCAAAGCAAAGAATAATTAAAAAAATCTAAATTGTTCACATAAATACTCACCTATAAAACTTGAATTATTCCAGCGAACAAAAAGGTAGCATGACAATATATATACATTATTTTAAGTCTTAAAAATTCAAAATAATTCGACATTAAGGACCCAATTACTCGTTATTATTTCAAACGAGTAAAATGTAAGAGAAGGAATCGTCCATTTCAGCAGGCCAATTTTTTCGAAGAATATTCTTCTGATGGTGGGGATCACAAACGTTTATTTTAACTTTTAGTTAAAACAAAAGTTTCTTATTAACTTAATTACACACAAAACTAAAATAAAACGTTTTCTGTGGTTCTCTATCTGCCAAAACCTCTAATTCCCCCTGTCCCCTTTTGGATAGCTGATACCGAACATCATAAGGGTGAAAGGAACGTCCGTTGTGACCTTACTCCGGGACGGGGAGAAAGATACTAGTGAAAGGAGTGAGCATATTAAACTTCATGATTTAACATATACTCCCGCCTCAAACCCTTCAAGTTTCAACATAAAAGAAAATTGTCATTTAACATACAGAGTACAAAATAAAGAAATAAGATCCATTAAATGAAATACCAAGTTAACATCCGATAATATTTCAGAAAATATATCGAATTTTTAGTAACAAAAAAATATATATATTTTTCAAAATCGGTCCAAATACCGCCTTTGAAATTCGCCGGAAGTAGAATCAGGCATAAAATTCTCGCTGTCTGCTCTTGATGTATTTACCCAAATGCTTTTCTCTAATTTGCTTTTAAAATTAAACACTTACTTTTCTTTCTCGAGTTTTTATATTATTAATTTTAGTATCATATAACTAATCTCAGAGAAATTTTCAATTAGTTGATCAATAGAATATTTTTTTTAATTTTAATAACAACATAAATATTAATTTTCTGTATGCTATTGATAATTTTTCGCTATTTGAACAATTTATTATTCCAATAAAGCTCCAATATTCCACATTATCACATGTATCTAATATTATACTAGAATCACTAAAAATATTCTAGAATCCTGAATTCTGTGGTAACAATAACGACAAGTGACAAAAAAAAGTCCGTGGAAAGCCACGCGATAGAAGTGAAAAAACGTATATTATTTTTCCTTCTCTAGAATCAGTATTCATTGTCAAATTCAGTGTCCGTTTCAAGAATTCAATGAGTGGCTTTGCTTCTTCTGAAGCAAAATTAACATTAAAATCTGCAGTTAAGATAATCGGCTTTTAATCATCATCGGATCCTATGATTGCAGCAGTCTCTGACGTGTACAGCACTAAAACTTTATGGATACAGATGATAAAAGCTGCGACAGAACTACATGGTGATATATAGACTTTCACCAGGAATAGCTGCTAGTTTTGCTTTTTTTTTTCTTTCACGAAACTCTTTTCCTCTTTTTGCATTTGTTCTAGGCATTCTGACAAGAATTAATTTGGTTCAATGGATATAAAAATTAATAATGTAAACTTAATGCATCACTAACAGAAATCACTGTGTTTGTTTACAAGACGCTATCCGTAGCCATTCTGGTGCGACGTTAGTGACATATACACAATGCCCCAGACACTCCCGTAACGGGAAGAGCTATATAATGGTAATATTTTGGGTGCGTTTATTCGTTGAAAACCGCGCGTTTATTACTTAAATCTACGAAAATACGCCACACGAGTTCGTTACGAGAGTAGCAAGAGTTCCCACTTAATGTCACCAATACCTAAGCGCCTTTCGTCCATAGCAGCAAGATTTACTTCTGATGCACAATTCCCCCGTAGCGTTCGTCCACCTTTTTCCCGGATAGGACGCAAGTCACGTGGTGTACCCCCCTCTCTTTTCCTCTCTCTCGCTATCTCCTCACCATGGCGACGTTTCGGGGGGATGGGGGGAATCACTACTTCCGTTCGCTTTTTCACTGTTATGCAGAACAGGGTAAATTTCCCATTCATTCCCGTCCCCCAAAGAAGTTTCACTTCAAAAATTAGTATAGAAAACATTGTAGCCCATATGAAAGGCAGTACTCACGAATTTTCCATTTCAGATTTCATCTGGTTGTCATTTTTGGGAGATAAAGTTGCACATCTTCCCTTCGCAAGAGAAATATTAAATGTGGAATGTCTATAATACATTATTTTGATGAAAAACCTCTGTATGTAAGAGAATGATTGCTATTAACTTCAAAGAAGAAAAAAATACAATTATTTTCGGGAACGAATCTCGTAATTTATTAATTTTCTAATGAATGTGATGAGGGTAATATCTTAGCTGATACCTTACACTCGTAACATCCTCGCCACGTCAACGAGAGAACTTTGAGCCTCAACATATTTAACATACTCGCATATTAGACCCGTTACCGATACTATTTGGGAGGACGCTACCCAAACCGATTATCTTTCAATTCCTACTATTAGTTCACTCTGTCCTTATATACTTATATACATATATATCTTGTTCAAATTTTCCATCGTTAATAAAATATTTTATAATCATCCATTCAAGTTCAAATGCATTTTTTGAAAACTTGCAGTGGATGACAATTGAAGTTAATACAGTTTTTTCAAATATTAATTCATTAATTAAATTAAAAAATGAATAAATAATAACAAACAAAAATAGTCCCAAAGCATATATAAAAAGGAAAATTGTTCGTTGTGTCCCTGTAGCGCGTTGGACTTCTACTCCACAGGTCGTGGGTTCCCACCTGGGATGGCCTAATTTCTGAGATTGTGATTTCCTTTTTTACAGTACTACTTTATTAGAATAATTAAATTTAATGAATGAATATCCATCCCATATCTGGATTTCTGCGATGTGGAATCGGCGAATGTGGCATTCTTCTGTCTGCGAAATACATTTTGACGATTGGTTGAAAGGACTAGTCCGGTAGGCGTGCTTATGGTGCTGGTACTTCTCTTAAGATTCAGGATGAGAAAGTTGCTTGGGAGAGAGCTGAAAGGCTGCTCTCTGATTGGATTCAGGAGGGTGAGGAAATTGACTCCAATTGGCTGCCACACATGTGTAAGAAAGCAAATCGTAAGGTATTAAGGGGCACCCAAAAAGGTCCTCCAGTGAATTTTTGATACAAGGTCCATTCAGGACTAGCTACACCAGTACTAAGAAGCATTAAGATTTATAGAAGTTAAGGATGCAATAGGTGTAGGAGGAGCCCCATATTTGCGTGTCCCTTTGCGAAACGGAACAGAAATAACTGCAAACATCGCAATAGCGTCTTGAAATCTGGTTCTTTGTCATCCAGAACCTTTTCTTGAAGATTAGCTCATGTTAACTTAAATACATGAAAATCTGTTCAACGCATTTCACAATACTACTCTAGTTGGGAAAGATTACGTTGGTGTAATGAAAGTGTTCACGTCAAGGTCAGCAATAGTGGTGTAAATATTCTTTGAAGAATCTCATTTCACTATAAATAATGATTGTGAACTCCAGATAAGAAAGAATGACAAGGAAATTTATGGATTTCACAGAATATCCACGAAGTCTAACCCAAAAGCTGAAGATCAATGTGGTTGGGGTAAAATAGTGTCACACAGATATTGCAACAAAATTCTTTTCAATTACTCTCATGTTTTCCGTGGTTCGGTAAATTCTTATTTTCTGTTCTTGAATAATAATTCATGTCTATACAATACTATTTAAGCGAAGGAAATATTAGAAATAGAGGAGATATAGAGCCTAAATATTTACCACATTTCAATTTCATAAAATACGCCAATGATCATTTCTTGGCCGAAGCTAAAAGAAATGATCTTCGAATTGAAATTGTATGTAGAGAAGAATTGAACAAAGTCCCCCTCTCCTTCAAATTATGCATGTTATTTGCTTAAACTATTATATACATAAGTATCGTCTAATCCTAACTTCTTTTATAAGATTATTAATTATGGCTTGGTATGTACATTGTGAAAAGTAACAAAAACAACATTTGTGAATACAGCACGCTTCCATTTTACATAGGAATATATAATGGTGTTTTTAAAAAAATAAAGTATTCTACAAATAATATATACCGGTATATAAATGAAAACTGCGTTTCTGTAAAAATGTTATCATAGCTATTTTTCATATTTTTTTGAAGTTTTGAATTGTTCATTATTGTAATAAACACACAACTAATTATCCATTAAAATTTTTTATATGTGGCTTTATATTTTTAGCATTTATATACAGAGTTATATAATTCTACCTTGAATATTGATATTCCTTTCCGAGGTTTCGAAGTGCTATAGTAAAAGACGAATACAGCAAAACAGAACATTTGAAAGAATACAGATACAATTCAGGTTTTATTTTCAGCAGTTATCGGTAGATGGCAGTGCACGTAGCACTGAAGGCAATTTGTAAATGAAAATGGCGTTTACAGGGGAACATTTAACCTTTCGTGGCATGGAATTTGAAAAATCTGAATTATTGGCGTTGGTTCAGTGAGCATTTCGTGCGAAATATCGAACACAGTGACCAACTAACAATAAAATCCATGCATGGCGCAAGAAGTTCAAAGAAACAAAATGCTTGTGTGACAAGAAACGAAAAGGTTGACCTGGTCCATCTTAATTTTGATATGGAAACTTTTTATTTAGCATAAGAGAGAACGCAATAAAATATTCATTCATTTCTCAGTTGCTTATTTTTCTCTTCAAAACTTTGACTTTTAGTCTAAAAGACATTTTGTTTTGTTTATAGAACGTATTCACAGAGATGAGAAATTGAAGATGGGGATTTTGATATAAAAGACGAGGGGGAATACGCAGAGGTGGATTAAGCGGCTGGCGGCTGCCAGGGGCCCCGAGCACAAGCAGGGGCCCCAAGCTGATAGACTTCAGTTATAAGTTCAACGTGCAACAAAAAAATTTGTACTGATATTGCAAACCCAATGATTACCCACGATTTGAATCGTATAACAATTAGTGTTGCCCTCAATTAGTGTTGCATGTAATTGCGGTTGAAATCCGTTTGTTTTTTGCTTTTTTTTTTAAAAAAATGTTTTCCTGAACTTTGGTCTTTAATATATGTTTTCGGTTCCAAGTTTTTAAAAAATTGATCCCAGATTTCTTATATTAAAATAATGATCCCAGATCTCAGACTATAAACAACTACCAATGTTTAGTTCTTTCGAAAGAATTTAGTATTTGAAGGTTCGTGATTTATTGTTATCTGGATTTTCGTGTTTATATTTTGAGAATGTGGGGAAAGAGATCGAAGCAGTGTCGGATTAAATGACATGGAGGCCCCTAGACAGTCGAGTTCTCGGGCCCCTTAGCCTGTTTTTGGAGCTCTAACAGAAAACAGAACACGCTTTTGTGGGCCCCTAAAAAGCATGGGGCCCATAGGCAATTGCCTACTCCTCCTAACGAGTAATCCGGCACTGGATTGAAGTATTTTGCAAATTTATCATTTCAGTCAGCATGACAGAAATAGCGAAATATTTAAGTGAGATTGAAATTTCTCTAAATTGATGAATGAATCAAATAGTGAAATAGATGAAAGTATTTTTTCGAAAAAAAACTGTAGAGCAGCGTTTCTCAAACTGTGGGGCGCACTTCCTTCCGAGGGGGAAGTGTGATAACCCTACGAGGGGGGCGCGAGCATATGGAAAATAGAAGATTTAAAAAAATTAGTTTACTGACATGAAGTAAAGCAAAATACTTTCTGACATAAAAACACACACATTACATTGCTATAATTTATACATATCATCTGGGGATATTTCGTCATCGAAAATGAAAGCTCCTAGAGCTACAGGTGTAAGCAAAAAGTCGTAAAATGTTATCAATGGTCTTTTACCATTGATAACATTTTACCAGCTATTCTACGTTTATAAAATAGTATGTCACCGGCTTAAAACGATATAAGTTTTCCGTGTGAATTCTGAATCTCAGGAAACGCAATAAGAAAAGTTTAAAAGCTGGTAAAGTTACTCAAAATAATGAGAAGACAAGGAGTGATGTAATCTTTGAATGTAGGAAAAACTTCTCATTCAAAGTGGATCCACAGAAAGATCGTTTGAAGTGAAATACAAATAACACTTAGGATGGAAAAAATCCATTCAGAATGTTATTTGCCTGTTAATGACAATAAACCCTTCGTCTATTGATTGATTGACTGTAATAAACGTCGTACTAAGAAGCTACAGGAAGGCTTGACCCTTAGTCGGAATTTTTTTCAGAGATGGTCCAGTGAAAGAGAATATTATACCTTACTTATACCGGTTCTCTTTTATTTCTGTAACAACCAAAAGACTGAATGTGCATTTATGGTGAGAAAGGGCTCGATAACTGCTACGCGTTTCGAGAAAAGATAGGGCCATAAGCGCCAGAAGTCATCCGTCACCCTCCAAGTCTATAGTTAATTATTTTTTTTTTAAGGAGTATCAATGAGTTCTCAACGTTAGTCCTCTGGGGGAAGGGGGAGGGGCGCGTTAAAGAAGAATTTCGGTACATTGGACAAAAGCAGGATCGGGAAAAGCACGATCAAGATTTATGGCAGGCTTAAGGACGAATGAAAAGAATGGGACCGAATGACCCTTAAAAAAAGACCCCTTTTCGAAGAAAACTGAGGAAATTTTGCTTTAATTTAACTTTCGAACTAATTTCTTTTAGCTTCCTGACAAATCCGAGAACCGTGTTTAAACAACAAAAAACGGTAACTATATTTTCATTTTCAAATTCATTTTTGATTTTTAAGATTTAATGCGCGGTATTTTAATCATTGCGGAAAATAAAGTGCAGAAAAATATTTTGTCGCATTTGCGTATCATTAATATTTTATTTATTTATTTATTTTTCGTATTGCATACATAAATATAAATAACTGTTATCAGTTTCTTAGAATATTTTCATGATGATTAACATATTTAAATGTGTTTTCGTAGCTTGAATCTTAAAACATTTTCGATTGGCATTGTTATTCAAATGAAAAAGTATTATTTGCCTCTCGTATAAAAATAATTTCTTGAGTCAGTTATAAAAAGCGATAGTAGTTCATTAAAAATACAAAACATTAATGAGATTTTGAGTACATCCATTAATTATTTACCATACTTAAAAGAATCCTAACACAATAAATTGAAATTGAAATAAAAAGGGTATTATATTTATTGCGTTGATTTTTTGTTTGTAATCCTAACGTATTACGATAATTTTGTTTAGTAATATATGAGCCAATCTATAATTTCTAAATATTTAATTAAAATTGCTTCAAACTGTTAAAAGAATTTTAAAAGAAAGTATATTAAGTTTACTTAAAAATACACTTTTCTTTCTTTTTATTGGTAACGTGAAATAAACACATAATTTTTCTAATATACTTTAAAACTGCTAAGAGAACCATTATTTTGTAAGATTAAATTTGAAAAAAAAAAAATTTTTTTTTCTTTTTATATTTATTGCCATTTTAAGAGTGATTTACTGGCGATACTTTTTTGACTAAGATCTTTTGTCCAGACAATTTGAAAGGATATTCAATGCAATCTAATAATTAAATGTGTATAACTAATTATAAAAATACATAAAAATTGTATAATTACTTTAAAATGCATAATTTCTTTAAATAAATAATAAAGTTAATCAAAGTTCTAATAAAGTTAATCAAAATTCCTCTATAACTATATTTAAAATCTTTAAAAAAGGCAACAATGCCAAAACTATAGAAGAAATTTCTTATAAAAAGCATTTAATGAAATGTTTATTTTTACAGAGCAATAATAAATGTGTTGAAAAATATAGGTACATTTTTTTATAATTGCTCCTAGTTTAAAACTATTTAAAGTGGTAGCAAAATGTATTACAGAAATAAAAATATGATAAACACAATTTATAAAGTAGATAAGAGAGGGATTTCAAACAAAATAGAAATGTGAAAAGTTATTCAATATGTAGTAAGATTGTTTAATTTTGAGATAGGGAACTTTGAATGTAATTAAGATATAAATTTAGTTGAAAAATTGTAGATTTCTTTTGTGATATATTGTGGCGTTTGTCAAACAGTTTTGAGTTATCTTAGAAATTTTAAATTATTTTGGAAATGTTTTATTGTTCTGTTTAGTCACAAGTATTAAGATTTTTGAAAAAACAAACAAGTATAGTAATAATACTAAACTTGAATGTGTAAAAAACATTTGTATTCAGTTAATGTTTTATTAACTTATATTTAGAAACTTTAAAAGGAAACTTTACAAAAATCAAGAGTATTGTAATTGTTTTTCCAAAAAATCCCACAGTTTTTTAAAAGAAAACTTTAGAATTTTTGAAAGCTTACTTTTGGTTGAGATATTTTAATAATTTTGATTATAAGTAATCCGGAAGCTAAGCTACGTTTTGTTCTAGAAATTAAACTATGATTTCTGTAAAGAATAAAAGAATTAAACAAAATATGTGTGTATTATAAATCAGAAATTTCATAATTCTATCAGAAAATTTGAAAAAAGATAATGTAATTTTATGAGAGTTTGGAAAAAAAATTTAAATGCTTTAGAAATTTTAGCTCTAAATTTGGACTGCATATTAAAAATTGCAGAGGGACATTTGATAATGCGTCTAATATGTCCGGGCGGTACTCAGGTCTACAGGCACGTATTAAAGAACACAGTTCAAGCGCAGTTTATATTCCTTGTGCCATTCATTCTTTAAATTTAGTAGGAAGTTTAGCAGCAGAAAGTTGTAGCGATGCAATTAAATATTTTATGCTTGTACAGAAATTATTCAATTTTTTTTCTGTGTCAACCCATCGCTGTCTAATTTTAAATAAAAATCTGGAAAAGAGTAAACATGCAATATCTGTGAAAAAAAGTTTCAGATACACGATGGTCAGCAAGAGCAGATGCCGTACGAGCTATAAGACTTGGTTATACACACATAGAAGAGGCCCGGGCTGAAATCCGTGATACAAATGAGGAGAAGATCACAATACTAGAGGCAACTTCTCTTTTGAAATAGAAGGGGAAGTATGAAACTTCCCTAATGACTGTTATTTGGGATACCATACTCCAGAGGGTGAGTGCTACTAGCAAAGCATTACAATCAGTTGGGTGTGAGCTATTAAAAGGAACTAATCTACTGAAATCTTTAAAAAATTATACACAAAATTTCAGGAATGAATTTGGAAAAGTAGAACAAGAAGCAACTGGCTCAGGGCTCTCATTTGAAAAGGAAGTTGGACAAACTTGCAGGCAGTGAAAGAGAAAAATTATTTTCGGTGAAACTATAAAGAAGGTCATGAATTTGAAAATAGGGAAAATTTCTTGGTCAACTCATTCTATGGCATATGTGATAGAACAAGTGCAGAACTATTCCGAAGAGCTGGAATATATGAAAATGTTATCGAACACTTTTTTGTACTTTTTGACGAGATGTTAACTGAAATGAAGAAGAAAGCTGTACAAAAATTAAAGGATATTTACAAAGACGATATTGGATCGCTTAATTTTGACGATGAATTGGATCAGTTTTTGCTATTTTTAAAAGAAAACAAAGATACAACGAACACTCCAATAGAAATTTATCGAGTTGCAAAAGAAATGGTCTCGACTTTCCCTAATGCAGAGATACTTTTAAAAATATTTTTAACTATACCGATATCAAATGCATCAGGTGAGAGATCTTTTTCGGTTTTAAAGCGCGTTAAAAATTATTTAAGAAGTAGTATGAGAAGTAGAACAAGATGTTTTGGACCAAATAGATACTGCAAAAATAACCGATGAATTTGCCCAAGCAAAATCAAGACGTAAAGTTGTATAACAAAATTTTAAGCTTTTAAATAAGGTTTTTTTTAATTCTTTAAAATAAACTTTAATTTTTTTTAGCCGTTAATTTTTTTTAGCTATACATTTTATTTTGAGAATTTAAGGTCAGCGAATTTTTTCACTTTTTAAGTTTTTCGACTTTTCAGCTCAGGGGGCCCCAAACCTTTTACCGCCAGGGGCCTCCAACTAGCTTAATCCGCCTCTGGGAATACGTACAAAAAATACCACGGGATTATATATGAATGGATTTTAATTAGTATTATTAAAGTTAGATAATGCTTATAAAAAACTCGCACTTCTTTAATTTTGCATGGGTAGAAATTAGGTTAAGAACATATTTTTGGTTTATTGTATTTTTGTTCTGTATTTGTATGAACTCTCGATTTGGTTGAGTCCTAACACAAGCGTTCTTAGATTCATTTGTAATTTGAACTTCTCGCTTGAAAAGTAAGCGCAAATATGCAATGAAAATCAACAAAATGAATACAAAATGTTATCATTCTCTTTATTTTTCAAGCAAATACTGCTTATCACTTCAGTAGTATTATTCTAAACAAAACGAAAGGCTGTTTGTTTATTGAAATATCGTGGAGTTGGAATTTCCATAATATAAACATTACTTATAATCTTAGTGGAAAGCTCAGTCTTTGATATTAGCAAGAGCCCGGTATTTTATCACAGGTTAGAAGCTTAGATACGACTAATCCGATTACAATAGCCTACCTCGATCTTAACCTATTCAAAACTTAAAATAATAACATTTAAGGTATGCAATGTCATAAAAAAGGCTACTCAATCATGTTTTCCTAAGAAATTTATGACTGGTTGATTGTGTATTAACATCGCAGGATTCTGTATTAACCCAGGGCCTCATAATCGATGGGGTCTCGTTTCGTTCTGATTCATTCTTAATAAGATCACGATCTGAATAATCTTAATATTCGAATATTATTCCCGTACATATTGCCCGAAAAACAGAGAATTTCAAACTGTATGTTAACAGGCAACAGTAGCATGACCGTTACGCAATGACTGTTCTCCATGCAAGGGCGGCTCTAGGGCCGAACAAACCGGATCCATGTCCGGAGCGGCAAATTTTGAAGGCGGCATTTGGACGAAATTTGAAAATTTGTATGAAAATATTTTGTTATAAATATTATTATTTACACTTTGGAAACCTGGAACATAATTATTTTACTTTACTCTGAATTGAAAAGCCGATCATTACTAGTAAAATTTGTATAACGACTCTTATATCTTTTATAAATAAAAAAAATTGTCTTGCGTGGTGATATGACTTCGAATGTATATGAGCACCCGACCTCGGGATACAAGTAGATATGCTTCTATTGATAAGGTTTTCACTGCCTTGATATAAAGGCGGAAATGCTGATTATCTCGTTTTCTTTAAGGTATAACTACATTAATGGTGACAAATGTGCACAAAACAGAATATTTCATTTGAATGTGGACCTTTTGTATTTACCTCTTATTAAGTGCCGTTTTATTTAAGTGACACCGAAAAAAGTTTTAAAGATAAGATAGAAGGTGAGAAATAAAAATACCGTATTTATTCGAATCTAAGCCGCACTCCTAATTCTCAACACAGTTTTCTGAAAAATAGTGTAAAATGGTTTATCGAGATACAAAATATTTAAAAAAGCTTTATGTGAATTAATAAATGAATAATCGATTTTACCAATATTAAAAATTTTGAAACGCCAACTGTAAGTACTCTAACCCCGTCAGTATTATGTTCAATCCCCCCCAATGGAACAAATTTTTCTGTCTCTTCGCTTCTAACTCCATCCAATTTTGAATAGCCTTACCATTGGAAAAAAGTGCAGCTTAGATTCGAGTAAATTCAGTATTATTTTTTGTGAAATCCTAAGCTTGTGTGTGCGTGTTTCTCTTTAAATAAATCAAATAAAACGCTGGCTTAATAATCCAATGTAACTTAGTAGATTAAAGGAACAAAGGGAAAAGAAGTGCATGCTTTGATTTATATTAAAACAGAATAAAATAACAAAATACAGTAAAGTGGTTGCACCACGTGGGGGCGCGGTTTTTTTTTGGATTTACATAAGAAATAAAAATGCTGGCTTAGGCTATGAAAATGCACAGTCTTTCAAACAAATCCGTGTAATGGACTATTTTCTATAAATTTCTGTGATTGTAAGATTTTATTGCTCTTTCAAACATTTATGCAGTAATTAAACTTTTTCAATTAAGAATTTTCATAAACTTGAAATTGGAAGGAAAAAAAATACCTGTCACTAAGGTACTTATTTACGTATCATTTATTTGAAGATTAAGACAACCTGAATTTCTAATTAAGCTAATTTGCTTAGCATTAAAAGGCAAAATGCACAATGACTGGTCTGGAGGGTTTAAATTTCTGGGCATATTGTGTCAAATGCAAGGCACTTTATTGGAAGGCACTACTGTATTTTTACTATATTAAGATACGTGTTCATGAATATTTTGTTGTATCTGCTTTTATGAAAAAAGTGAACAATAAAAATAATATATTTAATTTAATAAAGTTTCATTTGTTAATATAAGTATATGTATAAATTAAGTTCGTCATAAATAAACTCACATCAGAGAAAAACGATTTAACTGAGTTAAAAAAAAAACTTGGTTAACCATGAAATTATTTGAAAATATGTATCATAGTTATAGTTAAGAATACATGGATTGTAAAATTTTATTTTTGGAATAAATCATTATGCAGACGCCAAATTTTTTCCTAAGAAAGTTTCCGGAACAAGACATTGCACAACTTTCATTACTGTTCCCAGGATTTAAATCTCATAGATTTTCCAGGAGAAATATAAACGGCAAATGTATTGCCCATTCTCGGAATCGCAACGAGCAATGCACGGTATATACACATTGAACTTTTCACTAAATCCATTCAACTTCACTTATAAGATATACACAGCACTATACGTCAGTTGTATAGCTACAGATATACTGCTATAAGCATTTCGATGACGCGAACGCACCAGATTTCACCCATCCAAAAAGTGTGGAAGGCGAACAGCACACTGCGCATGCGCCAGTCAGAGCATGTCGGTGACGCGAATTCATAAGATTTTCCCCTACCAAAAAGTGCCCAACGCCGCTAAAGTAGTTTTCACTTCAAAAAATATTTCATATTATTTGGGTGTCAATCATTTTTTTATTAAACCGAACAATTTCCAATTGTCCCTTTGCATACATATTTTTCCTCACAAAATAATTAAATTTTTGTGTTATCCTTTTATTAAATCAATAGATGGCGTCATAAATCAGTTGGAGAAATCAATTCGGTACAGAAATAAAACTCTCTCATAAGATCCAGTGATTTAAAAAAAATCATTGCAGTACAAAAATTTTAATTGAACTATAGCGTGCTGCCATCTATGAATGAAAAGTAAAGTTCAAAATAAAGTGTAAATTTATTTTCATCTACTATTGGAATTGAAAGGTTTGAGATATGAATAATATATATTAGGTGTTCCCTGCCCTTGGAATACTGAGCAAAAATTAAGAGTAGTTGCCTTTTTATTTTCTTCTTTTGTGTGTGTATTCAGGAAATGCGCATATTATTTTGATATTATAAAGATGCGCCCATCTTTTTAACACGCTTTTATAAGTTTCACTTGCATGTAACGGAATCTTAGAACTCGATTTTTACCCACTAAAAAAGATCGGATTCATTCGAAATTTCGCACACTTGTCAAGGACCGATGACAATACAATAATTTCATAATTTTGTTCCATTGTCCTTTTCAGGATCATCAGGAATAAGGATAATCAGATTTGGCGACAATTCCACATACTTTTTCCAGATTTGGCGACTTGTTGCATATATAATTTTTAAATTTGGAGACTAGTTCCATATACCATTTTCAGATATGGCGACTAATTTCACACATCATTTCCAGATTTGGCGACAAATTTCAGATTTAGCGACTAAAAGAATAAGATGTAACCCTGCAGAAAGTGTTTTGAATTTAAAGCTAATTATATGCAAGTATAAAATACACTTGCGGTTAACAAAAATAAAACAAACACTAAAGTGTTCTGCATCTCAGAAAGTGGAGGGTGGGTGCGTGTAAGAAATTTCTTTCCATAATATAAACATTTTTCTGAAAATGAAAATTAAAAAAAAAGCTCATGCATGTGAAAAAAAATAATTTACGTTCCAACTGCTAAATATTTTTTATTTTTATAAAGCAATACGTTTAGAAGTGATGATACGAATTAACATTATAGCAATGCGTTAAAAAGGGAATAATTTGATTGACTCTTAATATTACCATGTTTTTTTCACTCTCTTTCTTGAATGTCTGTCCGGGTGGAATTTTGTAATTGATTTTAAACTGCATGACTTTCCGTTGAGTTAGACTTGAAATTTGGACCACAGCTCAGAAGTGGATCACAGTGCGTGAAAATGTGAAGAAAAAAAACGAAAAGAGGAATTTTATACTTTTTGTGGTACATTAAAATATTTTTTAATTTGAACTTTTTCTACTTAACACACTTTTAATTGTTTGACCTGATCTTTTGAGACGGAATCTAATATATAACGATACGGGACTCATCCGAGGCCCCATAAACGGAGAGAATAAATATATATTTCAGACCCTTTAATAAAAAATTCATTGAAGAGCAAGACTAATTCCAGCAGCCATGTAATTCCGCCTCCAAATAAAACTCAAGGATAAATTCAACAATGAATAAATGATAGTTTAAAAAACTAAAAAACACGCTTTTATTGTAGTTCGAACTAAAAAATGAAAAATAAATTATAGTTTGAAAAAAACTAAAAAACACGCTTTTATACTGAATCGAACTAAAAAGTAAAGAAATAATTCTTAATAAAAAATAAAATGATTAACGAGAAAATTAATGTCATTGGGGTAAAAGCGTGGGGTGTTCTATAAATGTATCAATTGTTATAATTTCTAACTTATATTCTGAAAAGCTGAATTAGTGTAAAAATGTAGTACAAAGCACCCCACGCTTTTACCACAATGACATTCATTTTCTCGCTAATCATTTTATTCTTATATTAAGAATTATTTCTTTACTTTTTAGTTCGATTCAGTATAAAAGCGTGTTTTTTAGTTTTTTCCCTTATGACATTTCATTCCTTCTTATGACATTTCATTATGACATGTGACAATGTCCCATCTAGTATAGTGGTTTGTGACGCTGACTGCGGTGTCGTAGGACCAGGGTTCGAATCCTGGAGAAAGCAAGGTTGTTTTTGTGTTGTATCTTTCCTAACTTCAAAATTCTTTCGCAATGTGTGCTTCGTGCTTTCTTCTGTAAGTCCCCGTGTGATACTTTGTGGTTAACGGGGAGTTCTAAAAAGTATTTTTAATAAAAGTCAATTAAATTTATTGCCTCGGAAATTTGCACTTCGCTGCAACTCAATCATATTGGTCACTTTACTTTACAACTTTAAAATATGTTGCTGAATAAGAGGAGAGAGAGGGGAAAAAATACAATATATATATATATTTGATATACGGTAGAAGTTAGTCACATCTCTTTCAAAGAGTAGAATAGTTATATTTTGTAACCATCCCCATTATTTTTAAAGCTGTCTTCGGCTAATGTTAAAGAATAGGACCCAAATTCTGAATATCTCTTCATATATAAAAGAACTCAAACATTAATATCCTATAGTGAATCACTTATTTTATCATTTTTCTCGTTTGTATCCTAGTTGACACATTTTTGAAGTGAAAACTTCTTTAGCGGCGTTGGGCACTTTTTGGTAGAGGAAAATCTTATGGGTTCGCGTCACCGACATGCTCGGACTGGCGCATGAGCAGTGTAATGTTTGCTTTAGACACTTTTTGGATGGGTGAAATCTCGTGCGTTCGCGTCACCGACATGCTTATAGAAGTATATCTGTAGCTATACAGCTGACGTATAATGATGTGTATATCTTATAAGTGAAATTGAATGGATTTAGTGAAAAGTTCAATGTGTATATACTGTGAAATTGTTGAAATAGTGTTTTTGTTAGATTAGTATTTGAATCGTTTAATTGAAGAATCATTGTGCAGTACAATAGTGAATACTAAATAAATAAACTAATATTTTTAAAATAAAAAAATAAATAACAGAAAATTATTTTAAATACTCGTATTTATTTTGGCGTTTGAAAAATTAATATTATTTTAAATTATTTTAAATCTTCGTTTTTATTCTGGCGTTTGAAAATTTTCTATTAATTATTTTCTAATATTTAATCTCTGCAATCCATCACGCAATCCGGATTAGTGTTTCACAGTGGCTTAGATGTTTTCTTACTACAGTGGTAAAACAGACTTCTAGTTGTTCAATCATATTTTTATCGTGGATTTTGAAATTAAAAATTTTATAAAATCTAATAATAATTCAAGATTAATGTGTTGAAGGTTAAAATATGGTTATTAATGCAAATAAACATCATAAAAGATCAACAAGTCATCGAGAGGATCCAACGTTAGAATTGAAAAGGTAACAAAACATTACATTACAAATGGTCACCAAAACTTTTCTAGAATTCATCTCCAACAAGAAAGGATTATCGATATTTTCATTCAGTTGTCAAAGTTTGCATGCGCATGCAGCTGACCTAAAAAATGATACTTTCGTAAAAAAGTCAAATGTTCTGCTTTTGTCTGAAATTCGTATAAAAAACGAAGAACCACTTGATATTCCGAATTTCTACTTTGTTGTATATAAGTCATAAAAGACCCGAAGTTCTTGCAGCAGGCGTAGCTATTTATCACAATACTCAAGATACGTCACACTTCATTACTCACATATGGACGTACAAACTAAATTCACTAGAAGCATTGATGTTAATGTTTCTGATATAGGCGAAAATGCGTTGCTCGTTGCGATTCCGAGAATGGGCAAAACATATTAATGGTCACCGTTTATATTTCGCCTGGAAAATCTATGAGACAGATGCAACAATTTTTATTCGAAAAATTGATGATTTATATAAAAGAAGGTTCCGAAATACTCGAAAAAAGATTTGGCGAAAAATATGATAATGTACCGATGATTTTAAGTGGAGGTTTCAATATTAACTTTGCAGATGATAAAAATCTACCACTAATTGAATTTCTAAATGAAACACTTAATTTAAATATGTGCAATGATCGAAAACTCTGTACTACAAAATATAAAACGACGATCGATGTGGTTTTAACGCGATACTTACATAAATTTAAATCAAACATTTTCCTTTCTTACTTTAGTTACCATAAGCCTATTGTATCTTTTTTAGAACAAAATGAAATAATTGAAACTACAAAATGTCTAAGTATTGTTGAAATTAATGATGACAATGATGCAAACAATTAAAATAATGTTAAAAATCAAGTATATTGAAATTTAAGTAAATACAAATACTATCCCATAAATAATATGATTGTATATTAATTGTTATTTCAAATGAATTGTATTTATATTTTGTCATGATCTTGTACTGCCCGTAATATATTTGAATAATAAAAAGCCATGTAAACATGTGCATTTAATTGCTGCTCGGAGTGTCAATAGATGTGAAAACCAGATTGATGCTGATAATTTTTATTCAAACATTATGAAATTTCAAATTTTAATACTAAAAGTTCTAAGTTTTCACTTCTAATCGGCAGTCTCTATAACTGCCAATTTTTTTCTTTTATAAAATGTGTTTCGCATTTTTTCTTCTATATCGTGGATGGCGAACCAATGGCACGCAACAAAATATTTTGGGCACGCCATTCATCAAAACGGTTTGCATTTTAGATCAAAATAACAAAGCTCACTGAAAAGTATTACGAACGAACAAGATTGATTGGTCGCGGAGTGTCGGTTGATTCTTTAATCAAGGAATTTCCAGTGAGATTTTCTCAGTTGAAAGAATTATCGAAAGCACTCAAGTTTATTATGTAACTTGATGACTTTATTTGATAAACTGAATTTGTCCCAATTCGATTGGTTGGAAGTTGAAGAGTTCTAAATACAACTGATTGATTTCCAGTCTAGTTCAATATGGATTCAAAAATTTCTTGAAAGAAGAGAAAGTTGGATTTGATTGAAACACAGAAATATTGGGTTCATGCATAATTATCCTGCGTTTATATCGTCGCGTTTTTCCTCAGTGAAAGTAGCGTTTTGTTTATTATTTTTGTATAAAAATAATCTTTTTTATTGTTTTAGAAAAATGCATGTTGAAAACCATAGTCATATTCGCCATATTATGGTCTACCATACCACTTCGAGAAAGGATGGAAAGCAGCACAGTCGTTTCGCGATCTCAACGAACTTTTTGGCAAATGAACTATCAGCGAAAGTCAGTTTAGGGAGGGGTTTGCCGGTTTCAAATCAGGTGATACCAGCTTTGAGGATAAACCAGGAAGAGGTCGGCCATCGGATTTCAACGATCAGTCTCGGGATCGACGATCGGATGACTTGGTGGCCTATGTCAAAGCGTGGGTCGCCTCTAAGAATCGTGTCTTCTTCGCTTGTGAAATTGACCGTCTGCCAAGCGAATGGGAAGCAGTAATTGAAGTAGACGGTGACTACGCTCCCGAATAATCATTTAAACATGTTTTTGTCAAATATTTTTACTGGTTTTGTTAAATAAAATTTGTTGAAAAAACGCCGGATAATTATGCATCAACCCAATATTAACAAGCAATTTTAGTAAAATGCTAGAAATGAAATCTTGAAAACATGGAATTCGATTCCAGACACATCTAACAGTTTGAAGAAGCTGGATCATGCTATTTTAACTCTATTTTCATCTACCTACGCCTGTGAGTCATTATTTTCAGAGATGAATGACATTGACATGCATTCTGCTAAAAGTAACATCTTGCAATCCTAATATAAGTTATTTGTCATCTAATCTGCTGTAACAGAAGTCACACGAATGTTACTTTAATTTGAATTACACATATAACTAAAATATTTACTAATATACAGTGCAAAATGTAACTTTTCATAATAAATAAATAGTTTTGAGTTGTTAGTATTTAGTTTTATTGTTTTCCCAATAATCACAAATCAAAAATATTTGACGGCACGTCTATACTTCATTTAATATTTCTTAAGAAATAATGGCACGTTGATCCGTAAAGGTTCACCTCCCCCCGTCCTATACCGCAATGTAAAATGAACTATCCCCCTACATTTTAAAAGGAAAAATTAATTATTTATGAAATATTTTAAAAACACTATATTATAAATAAATACATGAATTACAATGTCGCAATTTTTTATAAAGATTGAGGCATTTTTTTTTGTCCGAAAATATGTTCCACGATGACTTCACGCTCTCGTATATATGGCGAAAACAGCCTTAACACACGTGTGACCGTCATGATTTGAGCCCGTCAGTGGGCTCAATTTATGACGGTCACACGTGTCAAGGGCAATCACGTGTTCGCGACATAATTAAAAACTGACATTAAACTAACTTGTACTTGTTCGGATTGTAAAATGTTGACAAAATTTCAAATTTCATAATTGGATAAAGGTGCTCAAATATAATGAGAAAAAAAAATCATCAAAAAGATTTTAAAATTACAGAAAAAAAAATTATTTTATTCGTGCATTTTTCTATAAATATATTTTGGTTACATATGTAAGTTATTATTCTTAACAAATATGCGCTTTTTTTAAAAGAAAGTTTCTGCAAAAAAAGAAGTTGGCAACAACGAAGCGCATGTTCTGATTGGCTGGAAAAATATGACTGTATTTATCGTACGATTATGACATTAGATGAATTTATGAACAAATTGGCAGGAAACACGTGTTTGTCATTATCATGTGACTATGACGTCATAGGAATTTAGCCAATTGAACGCGTATCACATAAAAGTAAATTTATTTAGATTAAATAAAGTAGAAATAAATTTTTTTTAAATGATTCCGCTGAAGAAAGCGAAGTATCTAGTTGAGCCATAAGCTCAAATACAGAAACTTGAGATCGTCTGTTGTGATTCAAATGCTACTCACAATTTTAAATATCGTCCTTGTGTGTGTGTGTGTGTGTGTGTGTGTGTGTGTGTGTGTGTGTGTGTGTGTGTGTGTGTGTGTGTGTGTGTGTGGTGTGTGTGTGTGTGTGTGTGTGTGTGTGTGTGTGTGTGTGTGTGTGTGTGTGTGTGTGTGACCATCGTCTGCCATATTCTTCAAGAAATTGGACTTTAACTCATGTCGTTCTAAATTAGCCAAAGCCTTAAGGCTTTCAACAGAAGCGTGCAGCATATAATTCTCTGCATCAAAAAAGAACCAGTTGAGAGAATTTAAGGCTCGTAGACCAGCGTTTCTCAAACAGTGGGGCACGCCCACCTAGGAGACGTGATAAATCTACGAGGGGGTTGCGAGCATATTGGGAAGTCGAAAACAAAAGATCATTTAAAAAAATTATTAATTTACTCAAAGTAAACAAACAAAATACATTCTGAGATTATAAAAAATAAAATACACATTTACACACAAGTAAAACACATATAATATTCTTATAAATATATCAGTACAGAGCAATGTCTTTAAAATTAATTTAACAATACTATAAGCTAACAAGTTTAATAATTACCAGTGAGCCCATGGGCTTATCATAATATATACAAAAATTAACACTTATCTCGATAATTTGTACGGTTTATAATTAATCCCTTAAATGCCGATTACAAATAAATCGATTCGTTCCCTCAATGCCACCTTTTAACACGTAGGAGAGCATACGTGGTGCATTGGGGAAAGGGGGGGGGGGTAGAAAAGGAATAAATAAATAAATTCTCTGAATTAAGTAAATTTGTTGTAAACGTTGTCAAAGTCCTTCTATTTGCATTCCAACGCCGTTGAAATAATGTAATGGATAGCAGTGCTCAGAAAAGATCGTACTTCGGAAAGACATATATATATGTCTGGGGAAATTAACGCACTCGCTGACCGAGATGTTTATATATGCCGATGGACCTTAAGAGGTTGAAGTTGTATTATAGCTTCAGCGTCAAAGTATATTATTATTGACTTCAATACATTGTTACTGTAAGGGGGGGGGGGAGGCGCGATGAAAATTATGTTTGAATATTGGGTCGTAAATATTGAAAGTTTGAGAAGCACTGTCCTAGACAATTGGATATCAAAAGGTTATTCATTTATCGAATCATTAAAATATTTTCTAAGACCAACCAGGGACGTCTTTAGACTCTTTGAGGCCCTGGGCACCTATGCAAAAGTAAGCCCTACCTGAGGTTTTCAAAAGTAGACAGTATATAGCATGCATTGTCAAATACTCGTTCAAACGGTTATTTGAAACAAATGTGCATGACTCACAATCTCAAGAAAGTAGGCACAACCCTGCTTGACCTGTGCCGGTTTATCCATTGAGCGCTTGGGTAGGGCGCCCAGGTCCTTGATAAGCTGGACTTAATCAGATTTTCTGGTTATAAATTTCGATCCACCAATGCCAAGGGGGCCTATAAATCTTCTGCGCCCAGGGCCTGAAATGAGCTTAAGTCGTCACTGAGATTGAACGATGTCCGCATTTCGACTGAAGGAGCTGAATGATTGTTTATAGCACTAGGCCTGAGCTTAGACATGGACAACGGTCATCACATAATAATACAGTCTTACCAGTTTTGTCAGTTGACATGCAGTTTGAAATTCACTGTTTTTCGGAGAATATGTACGGGAATAATATTTGACCATTAAAATTATCTGGATCATGATCTTAATAAAAAAAAAAGCCAAAAATGAAACGAGGCCTCACACGGAGGGTAAGGCCCTGTGCCCGGGCCTAGTTGGCCCCTGACTTAAGACATCCCTGAGACCAACAGCACACTACAGACCGTACTAGAAGCAAACGTCCGCGATTGTTGAGAACACCAACTCTCATCAAAGTAGTCAGGGGGGAGAATTCGTCGAAAACCTTGTCGAAAGAAGATTCTTCTTGTTAAACAGATGAATGTATCAAAAAGAACACAATTTGTCACATAGTAAACAAAGACCTTATATAGACTAAGAGGTTATCGAAGAATAACTGCCCCGAAGGACTTATAGGGCGCACACAAGGGGCGGAACATCCGAGTCCAAAACCCCCATAACCCTTAATTTCTTTTTTTTTTCGATTGATTATAATCATATGTATATAGTACATAAAATGTATTGAAGTAATTGTTATTAATTATTAATTTTATTAATTAATGCTAATTATTTATGCAATGATTTATTTTTTTATGTTGTTTCATCCCGACAAAGGACAAAATCAAAATTATATGATTGTGTTTGGTGGTGTATTATGAATGGTGATGCGAGAATAGTGGACTTTCAACTCTGAACCCCCCCCCCCTCCCCGCCTCCTTTGAAAAATTCCTGTGCGTGCTACTGCCTTACACTAAGAAGTTATCGAAGAATAAACGGCCATTTTCTTTCAAAAATAATTAAAACCCCAAAAGCACCTAGAAGCAAAAGTGCTGTTGGGGCAGGGGCGGCTTTAGGGCCGGTCAAGCCGGACTCCTGCCGGGGCGGCAAGTTCTAAGGACGGCAATTGGATTGAATTTGAAAAATTGATATATTTTCTAAAATACTATTGGGTGTGAATTTGGTATTTCATTACTGTAACGTACTTCCTTATTTTGTACTCTGTATGTTTAATGTCAGTTAAACTTAAGAGTTTGTGGCGGGATTGCACGTTCAATCATGAAATTTGATAAGCTTACATATCTTTCACTAGTAACTTCCTCCCCATCCCGGAGGGGGGTCACTACGGACATTCCTTTCACCTATACGACTTCCGGTGTCAGCTATTCAAAAGGGGACGGAGTCAATAATAGTTTTTTGTAGATAGAAAGTCACATCAAATGTCGAGTGTAGTTATTATAATTTAGAATAAACGTTTGTGATCCCCACCATCAGTATTCTTTTTAGAAGAAATTGGCGATTCCTTCTCTTACATTTTACTCGTTTGAATTAATAACTTGTAATTATGTCCTTAATTTCGAATTATTTTGTATTTGACTTAAAATTTTATATATATATACATTATTTTCAATAGGATTTTGCTCAGTATTGTTAATATAAAGAGGGAAGGTTGGCTGGCCAGAAAACATGTTCAACCCCACTTTTATATAAATTATTCTTTTATGTATAAGAGCTGTCCTAAAAGAGAGAGAGAGAGTCAGCAATGTTTATAATACTGCAACATCCATATACACATTTTTTTAAAATTCTATTAGCCTTATATTTTCTAATATATCTTTTCTAAAATCTTATAAATGGTTTATTTTTTAATTTTCGTTTTTTTGCTTCAGTTTTAATGATTCATCTCTTATAATAGAAAATTTTAACTATATATTATATAAATGTATATATTGTTAGGCAGCCGTTTTGCTTGCAAGAATTATTCAAGTTTTATAGGTGTGTATCTATGCGAACAATTTAACTTTTTTAATTATAATTTTTTGCTTTGGAGAGAGGGGTGGCAATTTCCATTTTTGCAAAGGGTGACAAAACTGCTAGAGCCGGCCCTGGTTGCGGCGGCATGTTCATAACGATCACAGAACAATTCAATTTACTGACGAGAAAATTCTTGACGCTGAAGAATCTTGCAACCACCAGAATTACCGTGTATATGCAGGGAGAGGTTAAGAAGTTAAAAAGAAGAAAAATACGGAAGAGTGCTCATCATCCGGCTTCCGCAATGGTTTACTTGGGTGTCAGCTATGAAAAAGTCTCAGAGATTCATTTTTGCGAGAAAAGAATGAGCTGCAAAAGTTTATCAAGACACTATCTGATAACAAATAATGAAGCCCCTGGACGTAAGCTTGATCAATGGAACAAATGGGTTTTTCAACATGTCCGTAAGGCGAAAACGACCCAGCGTTGTTTGAAAAAGAATGTATCAGACTTCATAGAACACAAAGATTTATTTTCCTGCCGTCGGGTCGTGCCGGATTACTCATTAGGCGAAGTAGGCAATTGCCTGTAGGCCCCGCGCTTTTTAGGGGCCCCTTCATATTGTAAGAGAGTTTGTTTTTATTACAGATTCTAATAAATAATTATTGTCTATTTATCATTTTTAATTTGATGATAATTTGTTACCTTATTTGTGCAATGCTGTAAATTCCTAAAATGTTGTGTAATTAAATTATCAGGCTACAGGGCCCCGAGAATTCAACTGCCTAGGGGTCTCCATGTCGTTTAATCCGACATTGCCTTCTCAACTGTAAATTGGGATCAGTATTGGAGGTAAAGGTGTGCCAAACACGGCATCCCAATCAGATCGTTCTTAAAAGAAAGCAAAGATGGAAATTCCCATGAAGGTAGTGCATGCCTCGATAGATGAGAGGCCAAAAAGATTTAAAGCTTGTGGGAAGTTGAAAGGTTATTAATTTTTGAACAAAAGATACTTAATGTTCCTATTAAACTCAAATAAGAATTTTTAAAAGATTTTTAGTTTTAAATTTCACATTTCAAAGTTTCTTATTTTAACTCCTTTATAAATGTATCAGAACTTATAGCCCGACTTGGTAGTAAGTGCTTGTTTATCCATTGGGCACCAAGGGGCCGGGATAAGCTGGACTTAACCAGATTTTCTAGTTATAAATTTCGATCCCCAGTGCCAAAGGGACCTGTAGATCTTTTGCCCCCCAATGAGCTTAAATCGGCACTGTTGGTACTGTGGCGTAGCTAGGTATCCAAAGGCAAAGGCCCTGGTGCAAAAACAAAATGAGGGCCATATATTAGTTGGATTTTATCAAGGGAAAACGTAAAAATAATATATGAATATTTTAAACATACAAGGCTTCTTTTACATCAACTTTTTATCGTGTTCTACAGAACATAGGAAAGCAAAGCTTCATACCTGTCGTAGCCTCTCGCTACCTCTAAGATTATCAATTCCCCTTCGGGTATTACCTGAATCTGAACGTGTTGAATGCATAATAAATTCACTACTCATTTTAACAAATCAATCTTTTATTTATTGATTTTTCTTAATTAAGAGATTACACAAATACTATTCAATTTTAAGAACAATAAAACACAGTGGAGAATGAGAAGGATTCAATAATCATGAACGACGGAATCCTATCTGAATCCACGAAGGATCGACGCGTACAATTACAGCTACACACTTATACTTAATTGGAATCAATAAAACTAGCCTGATTTCTTATGATATGGCGGGTTCGTCTAGCTGCTTCCTTAATATCTTGATTGGAACAACTTGAATTAGGATTCCTTTAATAGGCGACTTCTTTCTCAGCTATTCTCGCAGTTCTTTTATGAACTAATTTTATCCACAACGGTATAATAGACTCTACTCACAACATCTACGTTTATATTTGAAAAACACTTTCTCATTTCATTTCCTTCTCTCTTCATTTCATTCTCTTCTCATTTCATTCTATTCCCTCCTAACTCACTAAACCCGAACTTATATAAAATATCTCATTTGCATAAATCACGCTTTGGCTCCCGGTGGAGATTGGTTGAAATAAATAAAATATAGAATATATGAGAAGGTTAGTGAAACGCGTAAGCACCCGTCACATACCTATATGTATGTGTATGAGTTTTCTTGTGTAAGCTTTAGTGATCGTTCATATTCGATTTGACACCACGACAGACCTGTTCTAGAACAGCTGTGAAGAGTTTGGGAACTGTCAGAACCGGAAGATGAAAAGTAATATATTAAATAATAAAAAATTAAACAGTAATGAACAAGATTCCAAATCATGACATACGTATTAGGAAATAAAACGATGTAGATAAAATAAAAAGTTTATTATAGGAAGGTCAGACTTGCCTACTAACAACGGAAAAAGTTTTAGGGGAATTCCTTAAAAGTTTTAATTATTTTCAACTGGTTGCCATGATTATAGTTGTGTTGAAAACATTTTATATTTATATTTTAAATGTGTGAGAAATTATCGTAGCTTGCTTGATGGTCAGAATCCGAAGGCCCCCCTTTGAGCTTGAGGGCCCGGGGCACGGTACCGACTAGCCCATTGGTAGCTACGCCACTGTGTTGGTAGTTACAGCTTTTTTGCGATTTTACTGAGTGACAAAATTCCTGTAAATTCCACGGCCCGCATGAAATGTGATAAGACATAAGTGTACCCATAACTTGTATTTATTTTGTTGTAGATAAGTGTATATCCTGCACTTTGGTTTATTATGCAGAAGATAAACGCTTCTAGCACTTGAATTCTTTATGTAAAAGATAAGCAACCTTGGGAGTGCCCATTTAAGCTCATTTCGAGCTCTGGGTGCTAAAGATCTACAGGCCCCCTTGGCATTGGTAGATCGAAATTTATAACCAGAAAATCTGGTTTCCAGCTTATCCGGGACCCTGGGCGTCCACCTCAAGCATCCGATGGATAAACCTACACTGAACCTTGGTACCAAAGGTACCTTGACTGTAATCGAACTAGACTTTTTCGAAGGGTAATTAAGCTATCTGTAACTAAAAATCTTGGCATTCAATTTACAATAATCAATACAGAATCTTAAATTTCAATATCTTTGTAACACAATGTTAATGGGGAACAATATTCAGAACAACTCTATCTAATATTATTTATTTGATTACTTACTTTTGTCCAAACAGGAAAGGACAATCGTCAGGCACTTTAACATTCAGGTATATAATCTATCAACGTAATATTTGTCTTTAATTTCATATACTCAATTTTAATAGGTTTGTAATTATTAATTAATAATAACAATTTATTTTTAATAAAAGAGTTATTAATATGCAACAAGACAAGTTGACATTAAAAAAATACTTATCAAAGGTATTTTGTTCTAGAAATCAGTTGTGGTTCTCGAGTAATCTAGGTGTAGGCTACTTATTTTCTGTGATACTGAAAATAAGCCTTTAACTTTAGATTAGCATTCACCATGCTCTCTAACGTTAAAGAACTTTTATTTATGGCTATCTCCACCTCCTTCTCGCTTTTCCTCAAAGCGCGAACTAAGTATAATTTTCCTTTCTCTCAAATGGCGTTTTAATTTCAAGTAACGATGAATTTATAACTGAAATTTGGCAACAAAAATTCCAGTTTTAAACTCCAATCCAATCTATAGTTATCCAATCTGAGCGCAGTAACAAGTTAATTTATCCATTAAAGTATCCACACATATATAAGTAGGTAAGAAAAGCCGATTCTGCGGTAAAGGCGCGCAGGCACAGGCGCGGTGGAGGCGCAGGCGCGGTAAAGGCGCAGGCGCAGGCGCGGTGGAGGCGCAGGCGCAGAGTTGAGTTGTTTTCCTCCTGTGGAGGCGCAGGCGCGGAGTTGTTTTCCTCCTGTGGATGCTGCGTGGAGTTGAGTTGTTTCCCTCCTGCTATGGTTTTGGTTTTCGAGTTGATAGGGGGAGTTGAGTTGTTTTCACCTGCTGTTGAGTTGTTTTGCCTCCAAGCTGCTCTAATCCATCAAACTAGACATAAATAGGGGATCAATGCTACCTTGTTACAATACTATGAGAAAATATTGTACTGAATGGTCTCACTTTTATCTGATAATGAATCAAAACTTGAAAATGCAGGATACATTTTCTTTTTGTTATCACGCAAAATAAAATTTATAGAATTAACTGTCTCGTAGTATAAATAGCAGCAGCATTGATAAAAATTATTTAGTTTAATCATGGATTCTCTCAAATTGGTTCATCCATTTACTTTAATCTTGGCTGGACCATCTGGTAGCGGTAAAAGTCAGTTCGTTAAAAAATTAATTGAAAATAAAATGATTAAACCTTTTCCTAAAAAAATAGTTTGGTGTTATGGGGTTTATCAAAAGTTATATGAAGAAATGTCGAATATTTCCTTTCATGAAGGTATTCCATCTAATGTGCACCAGTATTCGGATGCGTTAATTGTTATAGATGATCTTATGGGCGAGTTAGGGAATGATCCCCAATTAACAAAATTATTTGTAAAATATTCACATCACAGAAATTTGAGTATAATTTTTGTGGTACAGAATATTTTTCATAAAGGGAAAGAAATTAGAGAAATTTCCTTAAACGCTCATTATCTTGTATTATTTAAGAATCGAAGAGATCAATCCCAAATTACACATTTAGGGCGCCAATTATATCCTCGTAAAGTGAAATTTTTTCAAAAATGTTACACATATACCACATCAAAGCCGTACGGATACTTACTTATTGATTTAAAACCTGAAACTGATGAATCCTTGCGTGTGCGCACAGGTATGTTTCCTGGAGATGTTTTTTATGTATATCAACCTCGATAACCCATTACTTTGAAACAAATAAATAGATTCAAATTGTTAGATGAATATTCATTAGTTCGCAAGATGCCAGTGTGTTCTGAACAAACTTTAGAGCTCTTAAAATTAATTTCTAAAACAAAAAACTCAAAATCTATTTTGAAAAAGTGTTCAAAGAAAGAAATAAAAACTTTGTGTGAGTGCGTGCTGAATGTTTTATGTGGTAACATATCGTTGACTAAAATTTAAAAAAATCGCTTATCTCCCTATAAAGAAAGCTTTCTAACAAAAAAACACCTCTTTACGAGAAAAATAAAATTTTAATTCAAAAAGGAGAAGGATTCCTATCTATTTTATTACCAGCAGCTATTTCCGTTATCAGCTCTTTAATTCAAAATGGAATTTAGCAAAAAATTTGTACTGGTACCCGAAGAAAGAGTTCAAGTAGCGGAACACTTATCGGAACTTGATCAACGTATGAAAAACATTTTCCATAATAAGGATTTAACTGAAGAAGAAAAAGCAATACTCTATCTACAAGTTTTACAAAAATATACACATTTTTCTGTTGAAAATCGAAAAGAGTCCGAATCAATTCCAACTGAAACATCTGTATCGGAAAATCAAGAAATGGAATCATTAAACGAAAATCTAAAAGGTTCAATAGTGAAGACAGAGAAAGGGCAGAATGTGAAGACAGAAAAAGGAGTGTTAGAGGATAAAATTTTTAGAATTGTTCCACCTAGGTATAAAGAAAAAGCAAAAGATATTTTCCAGTTTTTAAAGCTTCAAGAATCTTTCAGTTGGAATTCTGATGGTGAAATTATTTACAAAAATACTGTTATTCCAGGAAGTAATATTGTATTCCTCGTAAATGATTTTCTACGGAACCGAAAATCGGCACCTGAAGGAAGATATGTATTTTTAAGTGCTTTGAATGATATAAATTTACCGAAACATCTAGATGTAAATAAAAAATTGTATAAGAATAACAAAATTATCAAAAAACCAATAATGTATGCTCGCAGAAATGCATGGTTGAAACTTTGAAATAAATGATAATCATTTGATTTAAAAAAATGTCTCTTTATGATTTGAACAGTTTCCTTTTGCAGGTGAAAATATACTTATTTAATAAAATTTAAAAGTTTCAAATAGATGATAATTAAATAAAATTATATTAATTTTTTGAGAAAAAGAAATTTATCATAGAAAAAAAAATATTAATTTTTTTAGGGAACAAAAATATTTTATCATAGAAAAAAATATTAATTTTTTGAGGGGAAAATTATTATAAAAATTATATTAATTTTTTTGAAAAAAAAATTTATCATAGAAAAAAAATATTAATTTTTTTAGGGAAAAATAAAAGAATATAATAGAAAAAAAATAAAAGACACAAATATTTAGTTTCATTCCATTTTTTTATTTTTTTATTTTCTAAACACAAATCTTACACCATATCGCTTCTTTACAAATTGATACATAATAAAATCATTTATATACAATTGATTTAAAATATAATGCATAGAATAGCCTTGGCTGCGTTTGAATAAAAAGTAAATACAGTATTGTCCACAAACATTGGATGTTGGTGATTGAAACACTTTGGAATTCCATAATACATCTAAATAGGTAGTAGTACTAATGTTATAGAATGCAGGAGGTTGTCCAAACGAGTCATAAAATTCTAATTCTCTTTTATCATTCACAAATAATGCTAACCAGTGGGTTCCAGGCTGCGATGAGTCGTCAGAATTTACAATAGCACACATGTTTTCTTGCAGAGGAGGGATTGTATCTCTAGAATAAACACCTTGGAAATAGGGGGACGTGGCCTTCTCTTGAGATAAGACTGTAAACAGTTGCATTCCATCCATTCTTTAATTTCCGAAATCATACAAGATATTTCTCGATTTGTTTATTTCGATTAAATTTTCAAACTCGGCGAAAACGATAACACATACGGTTTGTTCTAAAGATTTGCTGAATTTTAGTTCTAATCGCAAATTGATATGTTTTATCAAACTTAAATGTTCTCCTGAGGAACATAAATCTGGTGAGAGGTTAAATCCAAATAATGTATTTGAATCTTTATATTCTTTTCTAGAAATAAATATACCTCTGTCTTGACCCATTCGATCTGTCCCAACGAATAGAGTTTGATAGGCACGTATGTATTGATCTTTAGAAAAATCGAGTTCTAATGGATTGTGAGGCACCGGTTGTCCATCCACATACACTCCAACAAAATTTAAATTAAAATGTTTAAACTCATAGGGAGATTTTGAAAATGCGCCGTGAAAAGCTTCATTATCAACACATCCTACAAAAACTTTTTTCGGCATTTGGCCTGAAAATATGTTATCTTGAATAAAAGACATGCTTCCTTTAGGAATCGAATACACTTTGCACAGAACTCGGTTAATGGGATATTTTGCACTTGTTTTTTCCAGCGCTTTCGCATGACCAAGAATAACTCCAGGATTCACGCGAACTTTTCGTATGAATAAAGAAACATGATCCAAAACAACTTTAAATCCTACAGATCCTTGCAAACAAAATTCGGGTTTGCTTCGTATTAATTTTATTTTTAAATCCACTAAATTGAGTAAAAGACGATCTTGATGAAATAAATCTGAATGTATGCAACCAATCATGTCTACAGTTGCACTTTCTTTAAAAAATTCAGTTCTTTTCTTGAGACCATCATCAGAATCCTTGTAAAATAGTTCAGCCGTTAATTGGGAAGTTTTGCTGTCGTATCCATGGTTTAAGAGAGTTTCAATATAAGATCAGTAGGGATATGTATTACTGGAATTGGAAACCACGCGATCATTTAAGGATACATCTACTTGAGAAAATAATGAATGTAGAAATAAATTCACAGGTCCTATAGTATCATCTTTAGTAATAGGTGTATTGTCCACTTTTACTATTTTCGCTTTTACATATAATTGTGTTTGACTGAGATCTATGTAATCTTCTGCACTTCCAGAAATGTGAAATTCTACAGGTGCGTTATCGAAAACGTTAGAAAGAGGGTGAAATTGTTTTCACTGCCCATCTTGAATAACTGTTTGAGTACCGGGTAAGTTGAAAAGTTCCAATTCAGATTTAACACATTCAGGAGAATCTTTAAGAATAAATGCCATTTTTACGAATCGAAAATATCGCGTACATATCGTGCTTGGATGAAATGAATTTTTTCTGTTTCTTACACTTTCTTTTATACTGTCCTTTCCCCACCATAGATTGAACTCTATCAATAGCTTTCTGAGCTAATTTTTTCCCACTTTCTCTGCTTCTTGTTTTTACGGCTTCTTTAAATTTTTCTCCTGACAATACATCAGAGGCAACACGACTCCCTGTCCTTAATACTTCTTTTCCAATAGTTTTACCTCCTTTTACTAAAAAAGGTAAGGCCGCTCTAAACAATCGGCGAAATATTCCTCCGATTCCATAACCCTTTTGAAAATTAATGCCCTTGTAATGAGTCAGACCCGAGCCGATCTGACCTGCATAATGGTCTTCAAATCTTTTAGTACAGCAAACGTATGGTAAGCTCATCTTGGCGCTTTTATCTTCAAATGAGGGTATGAGAAATGCACTGCTTTATTTATAGTATTTGTCTCATGCGAAAATGAAGCACTATGATCACTTTACCTCTTTCAAAGGGAACAAAATCACCTGAATTGAGTCTCAGTTCAGCTTGAATCGTCTGAAACGAGTGTCTCACTAAAGGTAATTATTGAGGTCTATCATAATATTGACTAATCGTTTCTCCGTCTTCACCTTTAGTTCGAACGATTCGTAATAAAGGAGCTTGTGTATCTCCCACAATTTGAGGTGAAATTAGATCCGAGTAAACGTAAAAAACCGAAAAATTAGACCATGCATCAGCAACGAATTCGCTTTTCATATTACCCGTTATGATTGCATTGCGTTTGAACCCTAACAATTCTCCTAAGTTCTCTAAATGAAGACTGCTACCTTGAATCGCATTAATTTTCACCCGTTTCGATGCTATATTGTAAGTTATTATGAACCGACTAGGATTTTTTGGTAAAGCAAGCTGTATGGCTGATATAATATCAAACATTGTTTCATAACACCCCACATCAATTGTTTGCTTAAGGTTGAAGAGATATTACCGTCACCCACTTTGTATCG
The DNA here is from genome assembly GCA_019973975.1 of Trichonephila clavata. Classification (NCBI taxonomy): domain Eukaryota; kingdom Metazoa; phylum Arthropoda; class Arachnida; order Araneae; family Nephilidae; genus Trichonephila; species Trichonephila clavata. Next base: position 48,604 of record BMAO01026644.1, read on the forward strand.
AAAATAATTGTTAGTTTCATTTACGTTAAGCCAAGAATGAGGGTAGATGATTTCAGACAATCCCACTTCCCATTCACCATTTAAATAAACGGGGGAGGGTAACTGAGTTTTGAAATGAGATATTTTGTTTTCTGGAAAGAAATGCATAGAGCTATCAGAAGGTAATGTTACGTAGAAAGACATTTTGAAAATGAGTCCGTAAGAAAAAAAATTTAACTATTTATACTTTTTGAATATCAGTCACCCAATCATTAAACTTTTCAGGATAACCTAAAAATTTAACAAAATATTCAGTGATTCCTCGTCTTTTTCTTTGTTTGATGACGTTCTCTACAGGATAGAAACCAGAGTCGACAACTTTTTGTAATTCTGCTTCGTAATAAGTACCTTTAATCTCTTCACCTTGTAAATCTCTTAATCTATAAACGATCGGAATTCTTTGCACGATTTCATAAGCTGTGAAAAGTTCTCGACTCCAGTTTTGTTCATATCCTTTTTCAAAGAGAAGTTTTTGCTTATTAATGCGCACAACATCGCCAATTTTAAATTTAGGGGCTTTAGGTTTCTCATTTCTTAGATCACCATATAAATTATTTAATACTTGCTTCCTGTTATGCCTACTTACAGAAGCAGGCTCCATTTTAATTGAACGGTGATACGAGTGATTATAACTGTGCATTAATTTATCAATGACGTCAATGTAATTTTTAGTATTAAATTCAGTGAAATATTTCCACATTTTTGTTTTAACGTCCGATTAAACCTTTCAACTACGCTAGCTTTAGTTTCGTTATTTGTAGAAAAAAATTTTACACTCATATTTTTCAAATAATTTTGAACTACTTTATTTAAAAACTCCTTACCGGCATCTGTTTGCAACACTTTAGGCTTCCTTTCTTTAAAAATAATTTCTAGCGCAGACTTTACACTTTTTCCAAATTTATCTTTCAGAGGAATTGCCCATGCAAATTTTGAAAATAAATCAATGCAAGTTAACAAATACTTATAACCCTTATTAAATTCTGCTAAAGATTGCATATCGACTAAATCCACTTGAAACTGACGATCAATATCACTTACAAATACTCGATTCCGCTGAAACTTATGCCGAACAGGTTTATGAAGAGTGTAAGCATCTTTCTGTGATAACCAATGCTTTACATCTTTTTTACTATATTTCCCTTTTAAAGAGCGATGTAATGCCTCCACACCTCCGAAGCTACTTGGAACTTCGGGATTTTCGTAAAACGCTGCTAAATCTTGATACATTGTTACCGACGAACAGAACTTGATTGAATGACTATTACAATGAATAGTTATGCAATTTATACTTTTTGGGAAAGGCAAAGGGATTATGTTTAAAAGCATGAGCATAAATTTTCCTTACTTTTATACAAAATACTCTTATTGTTTTTAAACGTGAAACTTATTTCAACACAAATATTAAACTAACAAACAACAAAAATGATATTAACTCAAA
>BMAO01026645.1:0-44421 GCA_019973975.1 Trichonephila clavata
ATATAGCTAATAGTCTGAAGAGCGCAATCTTCTATACAAAGAGCTACGGTTTGCTGATCCCTGATTTAGTAAATCCTATCCGGGAAGTATGGATTTTTAAAAATATATATGTGTATGTCTTGAAGGCAGCAGTATCCTAAAAATTATGGGGGTTAATTTGGTTTTTGAGTAATTTCAAGCTTTTAGACTTTACGCAGAATCTTAGTAGCTCATTTACCATGGTTCGTAACCAGCGATGTTCAAGTTAAATCATAGTGTTTCAAATCCTCAATCCCCTAAAGAACCATCGAGTAGAATAGTAGAAGCTGCAGCACGAATAAACGAAGATAAAGGTCTAGTTTAGTATAGAAGATAATTGGGAGAATGTATATTATTTGCCCCATTTTTCTCCTCTAATGTTTCGGAGTATGACGTTAACAAACAAACAATCAATAAATCACTTTATCGTAATTTAGTCACCGATAGACCTCCGGAAATCCATCACAAAAGAAATTTTTATACAGAGCAATATAGAAATATATTTCACCCCATTTTAAGTTAATATTTCTCACAATAGATGGCGACACTAAAAAAATGAAAGACGAAATGTATTCGATTGTAAATATTTTTGAAAAACTCATTCCGCCTTAATAAATTTATTCTGTTTAAACTTTATTTTGGGATTTCTTGATAAGTTAAGTGAAACTATTTTAAAAATATATTGGAAATTCCCCTGTGCACTTTTATAGTATCGTTTGTTCAATTTTTAAAAAAAATATTCGTGCTTAAAAATGCATGTTCGTGTATGGACTATAGTTCTTTTGCCTTAAGAATTTCTCTGTAACAATCGGTATTTTTAAACTTAATAATTCATAAACCTGAGAATATTTTGCCATCAATATAGTTTCTCTAATAATGCATAAGCCTTTTAAGTTGCTTCTTATTAATATGTGGGAGCCAATGAATAATTTTAGCACGATGATTTAATTTTAAAAATAGAAGAGTCAATAAACTAACTTGTTTAAAAAAGTTTATTATTACAGTGAATTTTTAAAATATTTGTTTTTGATAGGCAAAATAATCACATATTACCTAGTAAATAGGAAATATTTTCTTAAAATCGTATATATTGATTAATTACTCCAGTTGTTCGGAAAAGTTCGTTTTATCATAAAGAGATGAATACTGCAGTATTTATAAACATAGCTAACAGAGGACAACTTTATAAAAAAATTGTGGTTTATAACCAGTTTTAAGGCTAGTAAACCTACCCCTTTCTGTTTACATTACTGAGCGGATAAAATATGAGAATGATAGAAATTTTAAATCCTTTTTTAATAAAAGAAAAGTTTACATAGCTAAAGACGCATTAAAATTTTTTTATATATAGCATTTGATAGGACATTCAGTTGTATACGATGCTTATATATTGTATATAAGTTTGAAATAACTATATACATAGTCCTTTCTTAATTATTTGGATTGAATGCTGTTCCATTTTACCCTTACAGTTTAGAACAGGAGTGGCCAACATTTTGGGGAAGAGCGCTACTATCCGAGAAAAAATGATTTATTCGTGCCACATCCAAATTCTTCAACAAATAAAATGAAAAACAAACAAAATTTTTATACAAACAGCATATTTCTTATGCAAAATTAAATATAATTTAATAAATAACACAAAAGTGAAAGCTTATGGTTAATAAATTTTTACAGCTTCAATCAGTTAGGTGAAGTATAAAATAAAAATGAATAAAATATAATAAAGTCCCATAAAATATTGACAAGAAAAGCTAAAACCTAAAGCCAATCTGTATTCTTGAGTAGCAAGCATTCACTGGGCAGTTCATTGTTTTCTTCCAGATATTTTAAAATACACTCCATCTCTAATTCCAAATTCTAGCGAATGCCTCCCTTTGGAAAGCTAGTGTACACAGCAATGAAAGTGTATGTGTGTTCTCTACATAATAAATTTTACTATAATTCAATAGTGTATTCAAAATAAATTTTGAGATTTTTTTCGTTTAAGACATCCTTATTTCAATAAAAAAATTTTTTAATTATTTTTCCAATTTTATCAAATTTTTAATAAAATCTCGCGTGCTACTGTTACTATCCCACCGTGCCGCGGATTGGCCACCCTGGTTTAGAAATTTTGTTTAATTCTTTTAAAAGTAAGAAAAGATGTACGGAACTAAAATGCAGGAGCTTTTTGCTATCCAGGTGTAGTGTGAGCTTTTTCATTCATTTTAAAGTTTGCACTTTTATTTTGTTCTGATGTAATAAATAAGATTATTTAAATTTTAAAGTTAGAAACATTTATGATATATGATGTTTAGGAAAAGAAAATCACAATAGAAAATTGCAATAAAAATGGCTTAACGGATTAACCTAGAAATTTAAAAGTCACACATTATAAATCTGTTCACGATTCCAGTATTTCAAAAAGAAAAATTAAAAAAATAAATAAAGAGGAACCAATTTTTCAAATTTCGATTCATCCCATTGCATTTACTTTTGATTTGTTGCACTTATTTCGAAATATAAAAAAAAAAATCTTGACATCTCAAGACACGATTAAAATTTATCATGGATTAGGTGTAAAAGAAAAAAAAAAGGGAGGGGGGAATAGAAAATCAAGGGGTAATAAAACTTCTATATTAAAAGTAGAGAAAAAAAATCCAAACAAAAATGACCTGACAAATCTAACCATAATTCATATCAGGTGAGCACTTACCACGAATCTAATCAATCGTCGTTGAAAAATATAGTTAATAGTTCCAATTCTCGTTCTGATTTCAGAAAAAGAATAACAAAAAGAATAAGAACATTAAACGAGAACAAGCGATTAAAAAAAAAAGAACATCTATGTCCATGTCGTATCAATTAGTTCGTTGTGCTCTGGAGTTTTTTTCCAGCTTGACTAGACCTTTCCTTAAAGTAGTGTCAAGGTTCTTCAGCTAGTGATAACTCATGTACAGTGACATTTATGATATCGGATCACGGCAATGTTAAGAGATTCTAATCATGGTAATGAGAGAAGACAGAAGTCATTACCGCCATTGCCATGAATTGTTGCTCTTCGTCCTTTTATTTTAGTTCAATTAGTGGCCGCGTAAATAATGGCGCTGTTGTGTGTTTCGCAGGAATGAGTCACGGAATTGAAAACGATTTTGAGTCGCGACGAATTTATCGCACTAAGTGTTTTTTGGCAAGTTGTCGGTCATTAGAGATTGTCATTCGGGCTTTTTCATGGAATAATCAATTACTCGTCTCGTAATAATGCTATCAACGAGATATTGCAGGGGATGATACTTATTAATTAAACGCTCTTCCATAAAATTGGTTTTTATATTTTGGCTGATGTTCTTTAAATAGCTTTGCATCTGAAAAATATACATACTGAGTGTTTCTGAAAAGTTTTTTTTGAATAGTAAAAGGAGTACAAATAAGTTTCCACCGGTTTTTTTTTAAATAAGTAATATAAAAAAGTTTTCTTAAAATCAATTCTCACTTAGGTCAACAAAGAAAATTTTTATTTTAGTTAGATTTAATAAAATAAATTACAATTAACATAAATATGTATATATGACAGAATCACGATATTAAGTGGCAAAATAGAAAGCGAATTTCCTTGCAATTTTCCATACCTGGTAGTTGGATAATCAATATATCCTGTCGCCATCTATTGCCTCCATTCGTAACAAATTTAATTTTTCTCCCTTGTAAAACTAAATTAATTAATTAAATTTAATTAATGAATTAAAATTTGAAAAAACTGTGTTAACATCAAGCGTTATCCATTACAAGTTTAAAGATGTATTTAAACTTGAGTGGATGAATAAAAAACATTTTATTAATGATTGAAAATTTGAACAAGATATATAATTAAATACATATATAGGAAGAGTGTGAACTAATAAAAGGAATTGAAAAATTGGGTATTTATTACGAAGAACAGTACATTATATTTTATTCAAAATATTGTCTATCACGAGCCACTACTATCCCCATCTTTCTGGTAACATACGGGTACTGTGTCGGAAGAACGTTTCATTTTTTTAAGGCTATCATACAGGAGAATAATTGTGTCGTGTTTGAAGTAGTTGTACTCGCATTTTTCTGTAAAAAAAAAAGTTTGTGACGGATCTATACGGTTCCTTCCACTAACCCCTTGGGGATTCTTTTTGGGCCATCATTCTTTCAACCAACTTTCTCCGAGGACAGGAAACGTGATTATGCAAATTACGTTTAATATATATATTCTGTATTCGCGAGTTTTAAAAGTTAATGAAGTGAGAATTGAAGGTTAGTGAAGTGAGGATAGCTTGGATGTGAAGTGAATAGATGAGTAGCTAGCAAACCGGCAGTAGTACGTATACGTAAACAGTGTACGACGCGAGAAGTTGGAAATTCGGAAAGTGCTTAGTTCCACTGTTGGAGAAGTGTTGAAAGCCACGTCTAAAAGATTAAATATTGCAAGAGTTCAGATACTGTGATCTTATTTCAAGTAGAAGATAGAGAGTTAAATTATTAGAGCGCTTCTAAATTAAAACAAGCTTTGTATAAGTTATTAAGTTAAGTAAGGATAGATTTGCATGATCATATATATTATCCCCACGCTATCTTGTCTCACCATCGTCCTCTGATTGATCAAATTTATCTTAATTAGAGTGTTATTTGTGTCCGTGTTGAATATAGAGATAAATAAATAATTGAAGTTCATCCTGTCGTAGGATCATTTAGCTCCTCCCACACATCTAGCCGGGTCACAGGGAATAAGGAATGCAAATTCCTTATAAGTTATCAAAAGTTACAAAATGTCTGGGTTACAAAAATTGAAAAATAAAAAAAATATAGCTAAAATTACAAATCTTTGTGAAATTGCTCGAAATGTTCCTTGGAACAAAAAGTTTTCCACCGTGCGTTACATAAGTATACTGTCATTTTTGTTCCATTTCTTTATTTTCTTCATTACAAATAGATAAATCCGTATCAAAGTCATGTCGTATTCATCCGTTTCCGGCAAATATTCTCATTCAGTATCACTTTCATTAAAATCCAATGACGATGTTATATTTGCAAGTAAAAGTAAAAATAAACAACAAAAATAATTGTACAAACTTTAGAAAGCGAAACGAAACACAAACGTGTTCCTTAGTCAGTGCCAAAAGGAAATATGAAATGTGCCTTATAACGTCAGAGTCAGTATTCTTAGAAATCTGGGATTTGGAAGTACACCAGAAAACGTGGTCTGATGGTCAAGAGGTTAAAGTAAAATTATATCTCCTAAAAATTTTCAAATGGAACTTAAAATTAAAATAATTTTAATAATAAAGTAACATGCGTGTGTATTTCTGTCCATAATAGAACATTAACCAAAATGTTGGCACTTTTAATTATTTATCCCAATACAGTCAGACCCCGATTTAACGAATTCATTGGTGCCAATTTTTCTCTCGTTAAATTGGGGTTATTCGTTATATCAAGGTCTAAGCAAAATGCAATTTTTTTGCACTCACTTTTTGGAAATTCTATAATAAGCAACAACACAAAAAATACCCCTAGTTAGAAATTACACATTTTTTATTCAACTATTAATAAACTTTTATTTACTATTAATAAACTATTGCACACCAGTTAATTGGAAAAATTAAAATATTGACTAACATATGTTTGACAATTTTTTTGATTCTTAACTCGAAAGAGTCTTTTTTCGACTTTATGGAGAGAAGAAAATACTGAGTCACACTTACATATTGCTGCATCAGGTATATTTTCACCAGTTCCAAACAATGTAAAACATAAGAAAATGTACCAGTTTTAACAAAAATTTCATTATCAATTTCTGCATTGGAATTGTTATTCATTGGCTCCAACTAGTTAACAATTTCCTCAACTTCAGTTGCCAAATGTAACATAATCTTTATAATCTTAAAATACCCGAAAAAGTTTTCCTGCCCTATTCAAAACTTACACGAGAAGCTATACTCATGACTCATGTGCAGTTGCTAAGTTTAATACGAGGGTGACTCTGAAATTTTTGAAATACACGCAGACGAGAAGTTACAAAAAAAAAATTAACGATTTAATTTGAAAACACTAAGTATTTTAACACAGCAGACGACTTTTTACTGACTTACTTCAAGTTATTTAGCGTAGAATTAATTTTAGACAGAAGAGAAAATGGAGTTGACGCGAGAACATTATCGTGCTATGATTTTCTATGATTTTAAAGCTGCATTAAATCAAGAGGAATGCTTTCAACGGCTTTTGAGATGAATTTCCATGTCGGGCTACTGTATTCAGATGGTTTAAAGAATTTTGTAGTGATCGCAATTCTCTTCAAAAGGAAGAACACACAGGAAGGCTGCGGTCGGCAATAAGCCCGGGTAATGTGACTGCCGTACGAAAAGTGTTAATGAATGATAATCGCTCTCTGTTCCTACTAAATGATACAGAAGGAACTTAACATTGGATCCACAGCCATAAACAAAATTATTCATGAAGAATTATGTTTGAAAAAAGTAATTTGCCGTTGGGTTCCTCATAATCTTACTGATCACCATAAAGAGGAAAGTGTCAGAATCACTAAAGAAATCCTTAAATTGCTAAATGATGGTGGCCACCGCATCATTTCTAAAATTGTAACGGGTGATGAAACGTATATAATATTTTTTGACGTTCCAATACGTCAAGAAAGCTAAGTATGGGTCTTTGAAAATCATCCCACGCCAACAATAGTGAAAAGACTACGAGCAATGAAAAGAGTAATGTATGCCGTTTTCTTCAGAAATACGGGATCGATCAAAGCCAGCAGGTTGGAAGGACAGAAGACAGTAACAGCCAACTGGTATACCACTAAATATTTTCCTGAAATTCTTCAAAAAGCTAATGTAAGGGGACTAATGCTTCACCATATCAATGCATCTTCCCATACAGCCGGATTAAAAGTTGCGTTTCTTAAGCAAAAACAAATTAAATTGATAGAACATCCACCTTATTCTTCGGATAAAGCTACGAGTGACTTTTGGTTATCTTTTAATCTAAAAAAGAACTTACGTAGACGTCGTTTTCATTCAGAAGAAGAGATTAAAGTGGCTTTAAATGCATTTTTTCCATCAATTCCAAGAAATGAATGGTTTGAGGTATTTAATCTGTGAAAAATTCGTCCACGAAAGTGCATTGATACTGAAGGCGACTACTTTGAACACTCCTAAAATTTTGCAAGTATAGCTTTAAAAACCTAGGAGTATCTCAAAAATTTCAGAGTGACCCTCGCATTGGCTTACCGCTTTTTTCGTCAAAATTTGCTGCTCACACACAAAAAAAAATCTTTCTCTGTTCTGGGCAAAAAAACAAACAAACAAAAAATCTCATTACAAAAAAAATTAATTTTTTCTAATCAATCTAATTAAAAAAAATTTTCAGCGACAACAATGGAAAAACAATTTCTATATCAATTATAATTTCTTACTAGTTCTATTCCGAAATGCTGAGTTAGTGTAAAAATGTAGTACAAAGCACCAGAGGCGGATTAAGGTGGTTGGAGGCCCCTGGCGGTAAAAGGTTTGCGGCCCATGGGCTTAAGAGTCGAAAAACTAAAATAGTGAAAAGTCGCTTACCTTAAATTCTCAAAATAAAATTGTATTGCTGTAATAAAACCCATCGGCTAAAGAAAAATCTAAAAAAACCTTACTTAAGAGCTTACACTTTTTTTTATACAGTTTGATTTCTCTTAAGTATAAATTCATCAATTATTTTTACCATATCTATTTTGTCCAAAACATTTTATTCTGTATATAATATGTCCATGTTGTTCAATTTGTCTTTTCTCCCATAGTACTTCTTAAATTATTTTTAACATGTTTTAAAACTAAAAAAGATCTTTCACCTGATGCATTCGATATCGGTATTGTTAAAAATATTTTCGAAAGTTCTTCTACATTAGAATTTTTCTTGCATTTCCATAAATTTCTAGGGGGGTTCATTGTATCTTTGTTTTCATTTCTTGTTCCAAGGTGGCGTGGTTGGTTTGTCGCTGGCCTTAGCACTCATCAAGCTTGGGGCCCCTACCAGTGCTGGGGGCCCCTGGCGGCCGCCAGGTCCGACACCCGCTTAATCCGCCATTGCAGAGCACCCCACGTTTTTACCGCATTGGCATTAATTTTCTCGTTAATCACTTTATTCTTATGTTAAGAATTATTTTTTTACTTTTCAGTTCGATTCACTATAAAAGCGTGATTTTTTTAAAACTATAATTTATTTATTATTTACTTCATCATTTACCTCATCATTTTTCATTCCCATCATGTAACGAAGTGCAACCTTTATCGCAATAGTGTCATGACCGATTTATCTCATCGAATGAAGCATTGCTCGACCGTGATAAAATGGCACTTTTTATTTATCATCATAAACGAAGCTACTTCAGACATTTCTGAGCTCTCAACTCTAATGGAGCCAGCCCTATTCATCCAAGTTTGAAGTACTCAAATCGTCCTTCTCACGGAAGACATCAATTCGCCATCAAAGCGGCTTTCGGGTCCGATACTCCCATTATTTTTGGTCACGTGCCTTCAATCGTCGACGTGAGAGAGCAGGGCAATTTTCTATTTTGCCGCAACTGAGTGTCCTTCTCATCAACTGTATCTTTCGTACCTTGGTGGAAATTCTTGTTATTTGCTGCAATTTGGTTTCTCCTCTTCTCTCTTATTTTCTTTCCGTGTTGCATTCTTTAAAGTGATTGCGGATAAAAAACGATCTTACTTGACACCCACTTGTTGGAGAAAGTGCTTTTTCTGGAAACTAAATTGATTCTAGTAATGGAGCAGGAACAGTTTAACACGTAAGAATTTTTTTAAAAGCTCAGCAGTTTAAAGGGAAAATAAACAAGGATACAGAGATTTTCATGCATAAGATGGTGTTAAAAATCTTATCCTAATTAAATATTGTTACGTTGATCGGGGTTCGAGGATTTTATGCAAATCAGTCGCCAAAAACGAGACAGTTCTTTAAGAGCGATGAGAATTTACTGTCGCAAGACAAATCCTTGGAATACATGATGCAGCAGCAATATTCGCACAATAAATTTCAGAAGGTCTTCACACCTTCAACAGCAATCAGACACAATGACCAGTGTCTAAAATACACGTATGTAAAAAATTATTCACAAGCATAGCCGAGGTAATGGGTAATCACGGTCAAGGCAAGTTTACTAATCGCTAGTCAAAATAATACTCTCTAATCGCGGTTAAAACAAGACTGACTCGTTTCGGCGACCATCGCTCTATTTATAGACCCGGCGAAAACTTCGAGAAAAATCCGCTTGCGTCATAGATCGTGAAATTAGTGGATTTCTCCAAAAATTTCTAGAAGAATCCAGAGGGTCCCTAACTCTCCAAAAATGGTCGCCAACTTGGCTTTATCGCCAAAATTTCGCCAAGTTCCCATTGAATCGCCGTTATAATGTAATGGATGGCGTTGCTTGTGAATACTACAATTTTAACAAAATAAATACAGCATAGAATAATATAAATGCATTTCACCTCCGAAAATACAAATTATTTACACTATTTTATACAAAATTCGTAACACTATTGTTAAACTAGTACAGATAAAGAATATGACCCTGAGAAAAAGGAATTCAGCAATTTAAACAAAGGTAAAACTTTGTTTTAACTGTCTAAGTTATAGCATTTTTGGGGTAAGAGGGCGTTGTCGAATCGCGGGTTCGAGTCCTAGCTTATTGAAAACCCGCCGTGCAGAGTAGCAGGCCCGCTTGTAGGCTTAGGCACGCTAATCATGTGCCTAGGGTGCAAAAGATCTGGGGGTGCAAATAATTGGAGGACGAAAAAAGAGATAAATTAAAATTGCAGTGAACGTATCACCGTTACGAAGCTCTCAACACAAGATTCTGAAAAAATTCAGAAATCTTCGTGAAAAGGAGCAAGAAGCTACCCCAAAGGCATCGATAAAGAGCAGTTTGTGCAAGAGTATCAACGTTTCAAAATGTATATGAAGGTGGAAAAAGTAACGTTGAACCTCTTCCTACATCAGGAAAAACAAGTTGGAAAGTAACTTCCCAAATTTAGAAGTCTCACTGAGAATTTACATGACTCTTCCTGTGACTAACTGCACAAAAGATAGAAGCTTTTCTGCCTTTTAGAGAGTAATGACTAAAAGGAGATCTACTATGGAAAAATGAATAGCTTAACAATTTGAGGCTGCTATGCTCTCACACAATAATATTACAATTGAACTTGACTACAATGACGTCATTAACAATTTTGCAATGACCAAAGCTCGAACAAAACCTTTGCTGTTCAAGTGCAGTGACAATGACAGTGACTTAAGGAATAATAAGGATGTCAAAAAGTAAAAGATAATAAAGTGATAAGCGATGAAAAAGATGATAATTAACAATTTGAAAACAACTCAACCAAACAACCCAATGACGTATGCTCTAAACAAGGGGTACTCAACATTTTTTTCTGCTGGACCGCATACATATGTCAGCCATTTCACGCGGGCCGCATACATATGTTAGCTATTTCACGCGGGTCGCAACATGAGTTTAAACGGGGGGGGGGAGAAATGTTAGTGAAATCAAAAATGAGGAAATTAAAAGTGCATCGCAGGTTGAATTAAAAGATATGGCTAAAAATGAATTCCGGAAATGTTTCGGTGGCCTTTACAAGCGATGGCAGAAGTGTGCTGTTGTTCAAGGGTCTTACATTCAAAGAGGATGTGTTTCAGTAACTTAATTGGTAATATTTTTGAAGTTATAGATTCAGTCCGAGAACTTTTGAATGCTACCTCGTATATAAGATTACAATATCTAGAGGCAAATCACTTTTTTCATTATCCTAAGTATCTTATTGTTTGTCATTTACCTTCACAAAAATTATTTAATTATGTTAACTATCATTAATATGCATATCGATCACTTCCTGTGGTTCTGTGCCCAGCTAAATATTTAAAAGACTCGACAAGACTCCCAGCTTAAGTATCTCGAGTGACATATCAGACCTAATTTGCCACTATTTATGTCCTACTTAATCATTTTTAGAACAAAAAAGCGTTTTAGTTCTGTTTCGTAGAATTTCTGCTTTTGGAAAAATAATTTTCTGAAGTGCCGCTGTTCGTTAGTGTCAGTTAAGAAGTATTTTAACACTTCAAAAACATATTTTATGAAGTGTGAACATCTTGTGAATGGTCTTCTTTTAACACTTGACAGTGAAATCGTGCTTAATTTAAATCTTTCTGTCTCTCGTAGTGGAAAATTTCAAGTAAAAAAGCAATTCAAAAGATGTTATTCATCCTTTTTTTTCCCACTGCTTCCGCTCGTGTTTTTGAAAAGTAAACCTTTTTCTTGCATTCGTCTCAAAGTAATGAAAGTTCCTAGAAAGTTTGTGAAAGATAACTTTGTTTAAAGTGGGACGTGGTAATAAAATTCCTGAAATGTGGTGGAAAAACATATTTAACCACAGATATGTCGGTTTCTTTGTGTGATAATCAAAAGCGATTATTTTTAAATTTGCATAAGAGTCCTATTTAGCTTTCCCTTTCAACTTCTATGTTCGATGTTTCTGTTTTTATAAAGATCTCTTCCCACTATTTTCAATAATCAAATAATGAAATATTAAATTACAGTATATTTCGGTGGCAGCAGTAGCTTAGTGATTATGTTCATGAACTCGTGGCTGGCGTGTCGCACGTTCGTGTCCTGGTGCCAGTGCTGGTTTATCCATTGGGCCCGGGGCCCGGAGAGGTCTAGAAGGGCGTGGATAAGGTGGACTTAACCAGATTTGCTGGTTATGAATCTCGATCCTCCAGTGCCAAGGGGGCCTATAGATCTTCTGCGCCCAGGGCCCGAAATGAGCTTAAAGCGGCACTGCCTGGTGCCACTAAAAATTCGCTGTTATATAGAAAAAGACAGCTCACACAAACAGACAAAAGGAATAATTTATAAAACACATTAATCAATTTTTTTTAAGTTTAAATATGGGGAAAAGTTTTGCTTCAGAACATGTAATAGAAATGGACTTGCAATTCTAAAAAGATTAACTTTTTAGAATAATTTTTTTGCCAGTGTCATGAGAGCTGTTGCAGTCGTGGGAGTAAGCTGTTTAATTTTTCTGTTTAAAATGTAATTCAAGTAACCTCTGAAAATAGCTTGGGTGTATTAATGTTATGTCAGGGGCGTCTCTAAGTCGTAAGTCGGCTCAAGATTTAATTTTTTTTTTTTTAAAAAGCTACAAGGACGTTTTATTAATTTTTAAATAAGTGACTATATACGTGTCAATATATTTTGACCTATATTTTTCTCGACATCATTAAGTATCCGTTAACTTCAGCTTTCAAGCCTTTGCGATAGAAAAATTGTGAACGAGATAGTAGAGTGGTTGCGAACTTATATCCGTCGTATTTTTTGTAGAATGACTTTGAATTGAGTCGGGATGATGCCTTTTAAACAACAACCTGATATTGTAAAATTTGTCAAATTACAGAGACTTAAACGGGCTGGTCATCTGAATAGAATGAATGAAGATGGTTGCTGCAGGAAAATCTTTCTGGCAAAGCCCATGGGAAATAGACCTCGGGCCAGACCCCCGTTAAGATGGATTGACTGTGTCGAAAAAGACCTAAATATTTTAAAGGTCAGAAACTGGAACAAAGTTGCGAAAAGTAGAAATACTTGGAGAAAACTTATGGAGAAGGCCACGGCCCACCCCGGGCTATTGATCCACTGAAGAAGAAGAAGACGACGCCTTTTAAATCTGTCCATCTTACTTTCAAAGCTTGTCTGTTACCAAGTTCAGTAACACGATGGGAGACTGCCCATGGAACACAACATTCAACTAGTCATCGTTGCCCTCCAGATTACTCTAAGCCAGATCGGATGTCTATCGAATACTTTTGGTCGATCACTGGCAAACGACAAACCCTGTGTACACTACCCGCAGAGACGTCTTAAGGCATGAGCCAACTGGGCCCAAAGCCTCGGCCTCGAGGGGGGCCTCATCTCGCTCTCGACGTAGCCTTAATCAGATTATGATTCGAATAATTAACTGTCAAATGTTATTTCCGAACGTATTCTTCTAAAAACTGGGAATTTCCAACTATATGTCAACTGACGTGGGAAAACTGCATTAGTATGTGATGATCGTCGTCCATGTTTAGGCCTAGGCTTATACCACGATACGCCATCATTATTCATTCAGTCAAAGGCAGCAGTCGGTCGAGTTGGTTTGTGCAATTGCAAGTCATGCGCATTTATTTGTTTCGAGTTATTGTTTGTAAGAGTATTTGACAACGTATTCTGTATGCTGCCTAATTTCAAGGGTCATAGATGGATGCCTTCATTTGCGTAGGAGCCCAGGGCTTCAAAAAGTCTTAAGAAGATCCTGACTACCCGCTGTAACTTCAAATGAACTTTGGCAGCAAATGGAAACAGTATGGACTGGTATACTTTAAGAACGCAAGGAAGATATCTAAGCAGTGGCGTAACGTACACCCCCGCATCGTGGAGGCCTCGGGTTCTAGGGGCCCAAAGCCTGACTGCCGCAAAGTACCTACCCTTTTTAAAATCCAACTTGGGGGCCCAAAACCTGACTTTGCAGGGGGCCTAAATGCTCTCCTTTACGCCACTGAATCTAAGGCAGCGGTTCTTCAGCTTTCGATCGCCGTAGCCCCCCTTTATGCATTAGTGTAACATCGCGGACCCCTAAAATTTTGAATATCCCTTCTCATCTTAATATTCTTGATCACACAAAATAATGTTCTGTTGTAGAAATTTTTCATTGGGAACAATTTAATAATCTAGTCTGGTATGACACATCTTTCAATTTTAACACAAGGCTTCTGGAGTCTGCAAAGGAGGGAAATCTCAAAGTTACATAAGACTCCGTGGACCCCTAGAGAAACCCTGTGGACCCCCTGGGGTCCACGGACTACAGTTTAAGAACAACTGACCTAAGGTATCTTTCAATGCCAAGGCGTATCACCGTTGTTATTGCCAATTATGGAGACTGCACAAAATTATGTTTCGTAAGTCGAATGGAGAGAGCTGTTTATTGACTATTCCACTTTTATATTTTATGTTATCTGCTCTTTAAATTTGACTATTATATCTTTTTTACTTAATAATGCTGGCATTTTGAATAGCCAGCTGCATATTTCTGGAGTTGGCAAAGATTGGAAGTGAGGGTGATGGTAAAACATTGTTGTGAGATTCCATGATGAGATTACTCCTTTCTTTATGTTGTTTTCAATATCCAATAAAAGTTGTTTACGTCTATAAATTAGAAAAAAATTTTCTTTGTATATTTACTTATATATGCCTGACATATTTGTATATATAAAACTAAAAATCAATACAAAGAGAGAAGATCAAATCTCATCCTACATATGTCATATCTATTTAAATCTATTTTTATTGAGACAGTACAATTTATTTTCCAATCAACAACATCCTGAAGATTTTATCCAGGATTTTTTAAGTGAAAGATTATTTTGTTTATTATTAATAAGCCTCCGTTAGATTCACTGAAGTTGGTTAACTTCGTGCTACATTTCCAGCCATACCGTGATTTGTTAATATGCGTGAAATGGCCAAAGGTCAAGCCAACCCTTAACGCCGATTTTTTCTCCTTTGACTGCCTTGATAAGATCTCTCTTAAATGAATTATCTATTCATTAGGGATTTTATTTTTATGAAGCAGGTGTGTTTCAACAGCTTTTGTGGGACCGGCCGGCGTTCAGAAAAGGCCACATCGTGAGTGAGATAAAGGGATTAATGGGGCTTAATGGAATTATGTGTATGTTTTTCCTTTCGCTTTGGAAGTGTTTAGATCTTTTTTGGAGTCTGTTAATGAGTGTGATGGAGCTAAAATAAATGTGTTTATTTATTGTCTTCACATTTTCAATTCAAATTATAAATAGGCATACTTCAATGAGAAACATCACGATTTTTTGTCAAGATTTGCATTATTACCAAGTAAAAACTGTAAATAACAATAATAATATTATTAAAAAAAATTTTTTTAAGAAATTTTCAATATATGGACACATTTGACTGAATTAAATATGCAATGCTTAAAAGAATATTTCAAGTTTATATAAGACTACATGTACAACCTGTTGATTACACCAACTTCTCATGATGATTCGCGACTTCGAAATTCCTTAGTATTTGGAAGTATTACGAAACTATTTGCAAAAGGATATTGAGTGGTTATGCATGCAAATCCAAATAACTACGATTATATACGCTTCGATGGGTATTTCATGATGTTGCTTCTTTATTTACTGTTTTAAGTTATTGATATCTAAATTGTAGCATTAAACTTTCAATTGTACTGAAATACATTCTTATAGCCATCGCCTCTTAATTTTTTTTTAAAAAAAACACACAGCTGGAATTTCTAACAATTAATCTTTTACACCCACCCTCGTAACCCTTTTTTTCTTCTTTATAAATCATTCCCGTAAAACTCATTTTTATTGGATCTCTACTAAAGAAAAGAAACATGCTTGCCAAATTTCAAGTATATGGGTCTAATAGTTCAAAAACACGAATTTTTTTAAATCTAAAGCGCCTCCAAACCCCTCACGGTAACTTTTTGGAGTCAATTTCCCCTAAACCCGTACTTAGTGGATCTTCACTCAACACAGGAATTATGCTTGCTAAATTTCAAGTCTGTTGTGGTGTAATAATTCAAAAACGGGAAATTTCGCTTATAATGCTTCTTTAACTCCTCGCAACCTCCTTAGGGAGTCGATTTTCGCAAAACCAGTTCTTAGCGGATTTTTACTCAACAAAACAAACATGCTTACGAAATTTCAATGTAGGTCTTAAAGTTTCAGAGATCTCGGGATGAGTGGGTGAGCGAGAATATCATTTTCCTCCTGCATATATATAGACAGACAGGAATTTGAAATATTTAATTCATTTTTATTTATTTCTATCTTTTTTATGTGTTATTTATTGCATTTGACAACAAATTTATGACATTTATTTATTCACTCATTTTAATGTTATGGCATAGCATTGTATATTTCAATATATTAATTATCCAATTATTGGGTAATATTCAATGAATTAATTATTATTTATGAAATGAAAAGTGCTATTTAGAACAAAAAAAATATTTCTAAGTAGAAATATATGAAAAGAAAGGTATTGCAAATATATCACAACTACATAATTCTGTGATTTTCTGTTTTTCAATTCTACTATTAGTTCACTCTCTCCTTAATAAAATACTTTCTATCCATCCATGCAAGTTCAAATACATTTTTTTTTAAAATTTGTAGAGGATGACACTTGATGTTAATATATTTTTTTCAAATATTAATTCATTTATTAAATTAAAAAATAAATAAATAGTAACAAACAAAAATAATAGTCCAACAGCATATATAGAAAAGAAAATCTTTCGTTGTGTCCCTGTAGCGCAATGGATAGCGTGTTGGACTTCTAATCGAAAGGTCGTGAGTTCGAGTATCCCCTGGGATGGCCTAATTGCTGCGAATGTGATTTATTTTTTACGATACTATTTTATTTGAATAATTAAGTTTAATTATTGAATAAAAGTACAAAGAGAAAAACAGTCCAACACCATATATAGAATGGAAAATCGCTTCCTATTTTGCCGCTTAATATTGTGATTTTGTCATATATTTATATTAATTTTAACTATTTAATAAAAGTAACAAAAGAGTAAAAATATTTTTGTTTGTTAACCTAAGTAGGAATTGTCTTATTTTTTTCTTCTTGTTCGCAGTAAACACACTCAAAAATTCGCTGTGTAAAGTATTATGTTAGAATTTCTGATCATATTGAAATAATATGCAATCATTATTGTGTATTACATTTTGCAAAATTTGTACATTTGTATGAAAAACAGATTTTTAAAAATATTATTATTTTAAGGAACAAAATTTTGTTTTAAAGTAAATACAAAGTAAGCAGATTTTTAAAATAAAGTCGAAAACATTTCTTAAATTTTTATGACACTTCTATAAAACTCAAAGAATAGTCTTTAGATTTAAGACATTTTCATCTACCTAATAATTTTTAAACACTTTTCTATCTTTCTTTCTATTTTCTAGTCTTGTTGATCCTTTTGAATTACGTCCTGTCCGGGACCATAAAATTTCAGTCTGAAGCACACATCTTCTACTAGCCACATAGACGTACTTTTTACGAGGCAACCACAGAATTTTTATCCTGTTCCATCTCAAACAACCTTAATAAATGCCACATTTTACACCATTTTTCAAAGAGGGGGCCATCAACGAGGGACTGTCTTGTGTTCGTTATATATGGCTTTGCAATAGGCTTGGTGTCATAATAACCCTGGAATTTTATTTTTTGGGCGTATCGATATATTAAACTGCCACTGTGCGAATCTTCCCCTATATGTCTCCTGTATATAACAGAAGATAAGTTTAAAAGGAAAAAATGATAATGCTTGTACTGACCAATTATTCGTACAGTTCTTTTTATTGTCCTTGTGCAATAAATATAGGAATTATTTGGTTTTATTATAACAAAGACCGACATAAATGTTCCCAATATTTGTGACAGGATTACTTCGAAACTAAAATAAAGGGATTGGGAGATGGAACTTTACGATGAGCTTTATCTTGCGCTAAGTATAATAATAATAAAGATAATAACTCTGATTGAGTTGGCTTAGTAAATAGAACATTAAAACTTTTTTTTGCATTATCGATGCTGGTGTGGAAATGCCAACAAAAAAGTTTTATAGAGAATTATGCGCAACTGTTGATTTTTACTGTATCCGACTACCCTAAAATTGGAAATTTTTCCAAAAATTGACAATTTTTTTTATGATTTTATTTTATAAGCCATCTCATTAGCTTTATAAAAATACCAAGAGTATTATTTTCCGTTGATTAGAACAAAAACTTCAAGTGTTTTAGTAAAAGCAGCTGCCATTACTTTAAGCAAGATGTCATACTTTAAAACGCGTTTTACTCAAAATGTGTGTGTGTGTTTTGTTTTTTGAAAATGCTCAAACGGAGACTGATTTCTAAAAAAGTTTTGAAAATAATTAACTGAAATTTTTAATGTATGTTCTGTATAATAGTAGAAGTGTTTTCAGATTTATCAAACACTGTTTCATTACAAAATTTAGAGTTCCTTATGTTAGAGAGTTATATAATCACTGTTATCTTAAGCAATTTCGTATAATAACTAAGATAAAGGGCTCTTGTTTTTGTAAAAATTAAAATATATCTTATCCTGAAGGTCATTTCAAAAATAAATAACATAGCAACACATCAGAATTGAAAAAATGAAAATTTGTCCGTAAACTTTTGATACGAAATGGGCCTCGTTTATGTTATTTTTTGTAAATGTTTACCCATTTTTTCCCCTTTAAGTAACAATAATTTCTTTTTATCTTCTTAATTTTAGCATATTTTTCTTAAAATGTACTAAACAAATCTAAAAATCACAAAAAATCCCCATACCTCCATTTTTTTTTTTAAATAGTTGTTGCAAGTAGTCGGATACCTTAATATTTTTATAAAACATTTAAAAAAAAAGTTTAAAACAAATAGTTGTAAATTATCAAGAAATGAATCAAACCTTGCTTTTGTCAAATGAGATTAAAATATGGATGCTGACACAGGTCAAAAATCTATTCATAAATATAAGAAAATACAATAAAAAGTCTAATTTTAAAAAATAATGATGAGTTTTTTTTTAAATTTTTTGTTTTGAACTATTTAATAATTTAATTCGCAATAAGATGTTTCTGTTACACAATTTCGAATATAATTTTCTTTTCGTATATAATTACATACTTTTAATAATCAAAAATATAATATTCATTGTACCTCAAACTGAGACTTATGACTTATCTTAAATATAAGAGCCGCCGTGCAGAGGGAGTCCATGCACGTTAAATATGTCGAGATTCAAATATCCTCCTGTTGGTGTGGTGTGGAAGTTAGGAGAGGAGGTACCAGCTCAGGTGTCATCCTCGTCATTTGACTATGGTTCAAAATTCCAAGATCCGTCGCCAAAAGCCCTCGAGTAGCTGAATAATGCGACGTTAATATTCATTCACTCACTCACTACAATATAAGAAACATAATCGGGGTGACCGAGTGGTCATGGTCAAGAGCTCGTAGGCAGCATCGTCGAGTCATGAGAAAGTGATCCAGTGCCACTAAAGACCTGCCGTGTAGAGGTGTTGATGCACGCTAAATCTGTTGAGGCTCACAATCCTCACATTAGTACGATATGAAATTTTGAAGCCAGCTGAAGTGTCGTCCTCGTCACTTGCTCGAGGCTTTAATTTAGAAGTTTTGTCCCCAGTAACCCTCGTGTTGCTTATATAAATGCAACATTAATTAAATTTTAAACCAAGATGAAAGACTAAAATCATTTAGGGATATGAAAATACTTTTATTTATAACTTCTTGTACGACTCTTTTAAATCTGGAATTGTGATTATGATACGAGTAATATCTAAATTTCAAATGTTATGTTTCTAAAAATATAATCCATTCAAAAAAATTTCTGTGTTTTTGGAAATTATTGAAAGAAAAAACAATCAAGTATGTTCGACAAGAAGTTAAATGGTTACAGGAACTTCGTACTGAATTTTTTATCAATACGCGAAATAAGAAAATCTTTGAAAAAGAGAAAAATACAGTTATATATAAAAACAGAATTAAAAAATATTAAGACGTAGCTCAGAAGTTATAAAAGTAAAATTTAAAAACACACATGGACAAAATAGTTTTTTTAATATTTTAAATAAAAGTAAATAGATATAAATGAATAAGAAAATGAAAAGGGCAGTTATTCCTTTTTCACAAAACTTTGCTTTAATTATTTGTTAGTTATTTAAATCAGTTATTGTTTATTATTGCAAGCGTGATTTCAAAGAAAATACTTTTGTTGTTTTTATTATTGTTGCAAGAAATATTATGTTCTACTTTTGTTTAAATTTCACCTTCGAATGAATGTGTAAAAAATTGTAAATAAATAAGCCTAGATTTTTCATGTACTATTGAAAAATGCAATGTTTCACTAAAAACCTCTCTTATCTTACTTTTTTGCTAATTTTTATAATTATTAATATTGAAATAAGTTACTTAAGTCGAGTATATGTCTATTTTTATTAATTATTAAAAGCTTTTATTTAACTTACAATGTATGTATGTATGTATGTATGTATGTATGTATGTATGTAATTTGTTCGGGTGGAATCTTGCAACTCAATTTTGAAGCTGATATCTTCCTCCTATGGAGCTGAAATTTTGTATACACGTTTAGTTTGGATGACAATGCATGTTTTGACCATTTATATTCCGATATTGCAATTAATTAAAAAGATATTAATTAAAAACGTTAAACTAGTTTTGGGCGCCAACTTGGATATATCTGCATTGTTGTAATAATTTTATTGTTACAACAATGACAAAAGTTGGCGTCGAAAATCGGTTTTCAGCCAAACTGGAATTTCATAACGTTGCGCTATTGACTGTATTAATTAACTTTGTCTAAAAAATAATTACATTTCTACAACGTAAAAATAATCTAATTTCTACAACATATGCAATTTATTTTACAAATTTCTATCTATTTTCTTGGATTTTAATTCAAAAAAAAAAAAAAAGTAGAGCTATTTTTCAAGTAGATTGGTATATTGTATACCTTTCTCAACGCTGCCAAGTTAAACTGAGATGGAGTATTATAGAAATTCTAACTTTAATCCCTTAACTAGTTTGCCCGTACACCTTACGGGCTACTGAAAGTTAGCCACAACCGGTTTGCCCGTGCGCTGTACAGGCACCGAAATTTTTCTTTCTATATTTTATTTGCACAGACATTTTTATTTCTATAATTAAGGTGATTAGTATAGTGTGTCTTTAGGAGATGCAGAGAGAGAGTTTGTCCATGGTACTGAACTACTCTTCATTCAGAATTTTGGTAGTGGTGAAGGTGAGAATTTTTCACTGAAGGCAAGAATATATATTCTTGAATATATTGGATAAAGAACAGGGATTTACAAGGAAATGTACAATGTGTTGCCTAAGAAAAAGGAAAATGGATAGATAATCCAAAGAAGTCGATATTATCTCTATCCCCATTAGAATATAAGACTTAGTGTTACACTATTCTTCATATTGTGTGTGCATATTTATATGCACACACACAAATGAAATCCTATCAATCGTATGAAAAAGAGGTATGAACATGAAATTTTTTGGTAAGTGGAAGAAAATATATTTTAAGATATATGTGAAATATTCTTCATAGTACGCAGAATGTACTTATTAAAAGCAAACATTTAAGGGGTTTTGTGTTCAAAAATTATAAAATAAAAAAAGGTGAGTAAAATTTTAAACCGGAGATTAAAATAAAAATCTTCCATTTTCGCGCGTTCTGTTAATTATTATGCTTAGTTACATAAAGTTAAAAAATGGGCTTTTTTGGGGAAAATTTTGGTCAAAAAAATTGACCGCTTAAGAGGTTAATCTATGAAGCTAAGACAAAAAATAATTATAGAATCGGAAAGATCATTTATTTCGTCCCGATACGGTATAATGTTTTTTACAAAATAATAATATTTGTATTTCTTACGATTTTTTTTTAAATAAGTCAAAATCGATGCGTTTTTATAATAATAATGTCTAAATCGACGCGCATGAATTTTTTTTGTTTAAATGAATCGACATTCCGTAATAAAACAGCTCATGATTTGCTCTCTTAGAATCAGTCATTTAAAAAATAAAATATCGAAAAATTTTTTTTACGATTTTTCAAACAAATATTCAACATTTTAATATTTAATAACTTCGCCATTTATGAAGAAAATCTCATAAAACTTTTTTTCGTGTGTAGGATAATATTACCCAAGATCTGTACGAAGATTGAAAGAATTGCTTAAAATTTACGGATTTAAGAAAAAATTATGTTTTTCGTCTAGTACCCTTTTTGCGAGAATTCATTTAGCTCGACTGTTCGAAATTAACCGGCTAATACCTAGCAACAATGATGCGTTGAATGAGATGAACAGACTAAGAAACCTGTCCAGTGATAACTAAAAAGTAAAAAATAAATTAAAAGTAAAAAAGCTTTTTTAAAACAAGCTTTTATTTAAACGCGCTAAAATGAATAAAATAAATTTTTCTTTAAAACTTTTTTACTATCAACTTATAACGTCATTACACAATTTATATGATATAAAAGCTTGTCGCGAGATTTACCTCTGCAGATAAACAAGTAAATTAAATAACTTGATCTGATTGATTTCAATTTCTTAAAATTTTCAAACTAAGTAAATAAGAGTGCGACAAGCTTTTATATCATATAAATTGTGTAATGACGTTATAAGTTGATAGTAAAAACATTTTAAAGAAAAAATTATTTTATTCATTTTAGCGCGTTTAAATAAAAGCTTGTTTTAAAAAAGCTTTTTTACTTTTAATTTATAAATATACAAAATAGTATGATCGCTTAGTATGGTACATTTCTAGTTACAATTTTAATTTATTGGGGGTGGGGGGACGGATTATGAATAAGTGCAAATGGAAAGAGTTTGAAATTCTAAGAAGAGTTTTTTTATGCTGCATAAAAATTTAAAATGCTGATTTCTATCCAAAGAGGTTTTCAAAATTTTTTTACTATCAGCAAATTTTTTTTTACCAACAATGCAAGAACATTTGGCATTCTGCCATTATTAGCTGCAAACATCCTTCGTTTAAACTTTAAAGTCAAATAACTTAATTGAAAATGACACCATTCACAGAATATTCATATTGTTTAACTTTTCCTCTACTGCGTGCTTTAGTATTCTGTTCTAATCTTATCAAATATTCCCATTACAGAAATTTTTTTGACTTCGTTTCGGATATATTTCTAAGTTTAAATTCATTAATAAAATAGTATTTTTAGTAGGGGGGGGGGACTCTCGCTAATTCTTCTTTAATATTTTACTTTTTCATTAATATTTTATGGTTGAATCTTCTAACTTTTAATTTGAGGGGGAAATGAAATATATCTTACTAATGCATGTGATTTTAATCTGAATTTCAAGCATTAAAATAAAACTGTGAATATATTTCTCACATTATAAATAAGTCCTGATGTAGAACATAGACTACGAATGACTTTGACAGAATCAGTGTTGTCCTCAAATCAAGAGATCAATTTCTTGTTCTCTCTCATTGACTGTTAATTATTATTATTCAAAGTTGGTTGATTACGACGAAGGAGTTTTCTGGGTTATTTCTTCCCTATGTCAAAAAAATATTAGATTAATTACGCATAAGATGCTCTTCAAGAACTTTTTTTTTGCTTCTTTCTTACTTAAGTTTTCGTTAAGGAAATCTTTCAGTAGAAATCTTACAAAATTATTCTTTCAAATACTTTCAACACTAAAAATGAACATATTTAAATTATACTATAATAAAATAAATTATTGTTATATGAATAAAATATAGGCAGAGAGAGAGAGCGTACATCTCAACTTCCGTGTTGCCATAACAACAAGAAGTGTGGTATAATTGAAAAAGAAAGCGCGGAGAATTTCTTTGTTAAAATTTTCTCACGTTTCAAAATTTCAAGAAAGTTTTCGATTTTTTACAAGGCTGTCTTCATCAAACACACAATTGTTAATGTATTAAAATTTCAGGAAAGATTTACGAAGTTTGTTTACTCATCCAGTTTTTGTGTGGAGTAAGAGAAATTTGTTTTATGAAACAAGTTGGGGAGGGGCTATAGTATAAAGATTATCAATAACCAAATAATGTTCTCAAATCAAAGCCTTTATGCTTTATTTGGAATGTTTGTTGGTTTTAAATTATAGCAAGAGATCAATTTGATATGAAATTGTTTTCTTTGTATATTTTGCATATATAGTACCTAAAATTTCCTAAAAAAATTTTCTATGTCTGGTAAAATATTTATTAAATGTTTTAAAAACATTTCATTGAGATTATTAAGAGTAAAATTAATAAATATTAAAGTATTTTTTTTTAATTTTAAAATGTTATCCTTTAAAAAGAAGATATGTTGAATTGATTATATTTTTTATTCTCTTTTAATAGTTATTTTTCATTGATTGTTTATTTTTATTGATACTCTTAGATTTTGATTAATCTGATGCATCTGATCTGATTTTTGATGATTAATATAACTTCTTTGAACTTTTCATTGGGTTATTTTTTAAAACTTTTATTTAATACACAGACCCATTCATATGTATCTGTACACTTTTTCATATTTTTAAAGTATTTATATTATTTCTCACCATAAATTATTTCTGAGCTTACTATGCTACTTTTTAGGTTTCCTATCTTTCTAAAAAATCGATTTTTAACTTTTTATTTGTACTGTTGAAAATAACAAAGAATATAATTTACAGAAGTGTAGTAAAAATATTATCTTTAAAAAAAAAATAGTTAATTCCTTTTTTAATAAAAATAATTATTTATGTCAAACTATTTAGTAAAAGTATACATAAGTATATTTCCTTCTTATTTCAATTGAATTATGTGCATTTCATTTATAAATGGTTTTAAAAAAATTGAACTGTATTGTAATGTTAAATAAACTGTCTAATTGATGTTTGCATTATTTTGCATATAACATGAAATATTAAGTTTCTAAAAATATGCTGAAACTCCTTGCAATAACCCTTGTGAACAACCTTTTAAAAAATTACTGGGGTTTATTTATTTATTTTTAAAACAATATAATTATTTTGTGTAATTATAAAAAAATTTAATGTATTTCTGTGTTTTAAGATTTTTTTTTAAATTTATGATAACAAAAATACTTTTTACATAATTCTATACTTAACATCAATTTCTCTTTCAGATTCGACATCATAAACGACACATATCTCATTATAAATTTCCTGACATTAATATAACAGTAGGATTACATTCCAATACATTAGATGAAGGTCCATGGAATGAATGGAGTGAAAGCAGTGAATGTACAAGAACATGTGGTGGTGGAGTTGCTTTCCAGACTAGAACATGTTCTAGGACAGGGTTTGTAATATTTTAAAGTTTAATTTATAATCAAAGGAGCGTTTGTTTTGATGTCGAAGCATCTTGATGCTTTACATTTGAATGTAAAATATGTTGGTTTAAATTTCATTCTATCAAAGTTGAATTGATATATTATTGATATTTCATAATTATCATATTTCTTTGCTTAACTGAATTTAAAACACACTTATTTTATATAAAGAATTAGACAGTTCAATTGTTTAGAAAGAAACAGCAAAGGATTAAATTCAGCGTAGAATGTTCTTTTAACAAATAGAAAATATTTTAATCATATCTTCATTTCTTTTCTATTGAAAATTATTTTAATGAGATTCTTTTGCCCTCATAAATGTTTATTATTTAATCTAATTGTATGATCTAATTTATATGTTGTATTTAAGTATTAACATCACCGCAGCCAAATTTGTGCCACATGAATCCCATTTTCCACCAAAATCTGAATAATTGAGTCCCCCCCCCCCAAATAAACACATAAGAATCTTTTTTGTTATGATATCAGTACGTGATTCATGTGGCATAAATTTTGCTGCAGTGACACTAATATGTAAGTACCAAGAATTATTATTATTTGGAAATTAAATTTCTTATAACGGAAGTGAAATCAGAAAGCAGTAAATGGTTTTTTTCCTGAAGTATTTAAACTGAAAAAACAACTATTAAAATGTAATATTGTTTATTAAAATGCATTGCTATAAAACATTCCAAAAGTTTTTTTTATAATTCACGCTAATTATTTATTATAATATTGCTAACATCATAAGTTAAATTAAGTTTTTTTAGTAGTCAGCTTACTTAAATATTTATTTTATGTGTATTATTATTTTTTTTGCATGCAGTTATTTAATTAAATAATTACATTAATTTTTTTTAAAGTTATGCTATTTCTTAAATATGTTACTTATGTTTAGGGGAGATGATCCTTCAGCTTGTAAAGGACCTAGCAAAAGATACATATCCTGCAATATACAAGTAATTAAAGCTTTGTTTTTTTCTGTGCAAATTGTCTTACCGACTGTTTCACACTTTTGAAATTACATTTTTACATGATGAAAGATGGTATATGCAATTTTTTTGCAATTTCATAACTTCCTATTAAATCATTGCAATTATTCCTGTATTAGTTTTTAAAGGATTAAATTAAAAAGCAGGGAGAGCATAATGAATAAAACTGATAAAAAATAAGCAAAAACACATGATTTTTTTAAAAAATTATTTTTTATCTTGTTGCTGATTCAAATAATATTTGAATGACTGTGTAAGTGAAAACTAACATTTTTTATATATTTATTGTTATAATTTTTAAAAAATTTATAACAATTAGTAGTTTTTTAATTAAATTTGAATTAGATTTTGTAATAATTTTTTTACTTTTATAATTGTTCTAAATTAATTTAATATTCCCAATTTATTTATGTTATTTATTTTCAGTTTCAAAACTCTATAAGATAGCTTTTTAAGTATTAATAAAATGTTTTTCCTTGCTTTTAAAATCATATTTGATCATTCCAGGACTGTCCTGAAGGGTCCAAAGATTTCCGTGAAGTACAATGTGCCAAATTTGACTCCATTCCATTTGGAGGAAAATATTTTAATTGGATACCTTACAAGAAAGGTATTTAATTTCCCTATAAATTTGATAATTTTTTTAAAATTTATTCTGTTAAAACTGGTTTGTAATAAAATGTGTCTTTTTTTTCTTTGTTTCCTGTGATCTTGAGATTTTATATCAAAATTCTGATAAAGCAAATAATTGATACAGAAGTTATTTAAAAAGTGCAATTATATTTTTTAGAAATTAATTTAATAGTATTGTTAATTTTTTAGTGATTTAATTTCAGGTACTCCTTTTTTTATTTATTGAGATTATTATTACTAATTTTATTTACTAAATTTTTAAAAGATTATACTATAGATATTAGGTAAATGCATTGATAAATGTTAAATTTCTCCTACTTAAATATTTAATTATTTTTTTCATGAGACCAATAATTAAACTTTCATTGGTCTTTTTAAAAAAGCAAACTTAAACTAATGTGAAGAACTGTACAATAAATGAAATGCAAATATTTTCCAAAAAATTATCTTAAAAATAACAAATAAAAACTGTCATTTCAAATGCATTTTAATAGTCTAATCATTTTCTCCCTTTAATTATCAAAATTTTTATTTATTCCTCTTATTGTTCTAATGTATTTGTCTTAATATCCTCATATAATAAAATATCTTACTGTTCTTTCAATTTTTTTTTTTAAAAAGAAATTCTTATGCATAAATTTTAGAAGCAAAAAATGTTTTGAAAACCTGGTTCATTTAATTGATTTGTAAAACATACTGTTTTTTCCCCCTTGAATGTTTAGGTTTCAATGAATGTGAACTTAATTGCATGCCAAAAGGTGGAGATAAATTTTATTATAGACATTCACAAGCTGTTGTTGATGGTACTAGGTGCAGAGAAGATTCCCTTGATGTTTGTGTCCAAGGTGTATGTATGGTAAGTAATTTTAGTTAGAGATGTTGTTATATGAAGAACTGTCTATTATATCCTAAAACTAATAAAACAGCATGAATTTTAATTTTAAGTATCATGTTGAAATTTTATCAGTTAGTACTTATGGAATTTGGTAAGGAAAAAACATTTTATTTAATACACACTCATGAGAGAAAAATAAGGCTTTTTTTAGTTTAAGTAAAATTTGTTTTATATTATGAGGTAATTTAATTTTTAAACTTCTGTAAATCCTGTTTTTTATATTTTTTTAGAAATTTTTTGTAAAAAATGGTTGAATAACTTGAAAATCTCTAGTATATTTATGTAGAATATTTACTGTATTCATTTTATTTGAAAAAATGTATGTGGATTCTGTAATATTTTCATTATTTTTTTAATTTTTAAGAATGTAAAATAATTAAATTTAATTATTTTCAGTTTAAATATTTTGAGTCTTTTAAATAAAATGTTTATTGCATGTTGAGTTTTCTTTTCAAATTGCATATAATTTTGAGACAGGCTGTGGGATGTGACATGATGCTGGGTTCGGAAGTGAAAGAAGATAAATGTCAAGAATGTGGAGGTGATGGAAGCAATTGTAAAACTGTTGAAGGAGTATTTGATTTGAAAAACCTACAAGTAGGTAAGTTTTAAAGTTCATTGTAAACATTTTCTATTATTTTTGTTTTGTTTTTTTAAAATCTGACTTTTACATTTTGACTTCCCTTTTTTTTTCATATGACTTACATACTTCTAATTCATTCACATTCTTACAATATTTGTGATGACCCTTTAATAGAAGTTAGAAAAAGCAACAACAAAAATACAAAAAATATTTAATTACTGGTTTGACAAGAAATCCCTTTTCAACCTATTTGCCTAAGCCATAAGTTTGTAGATCCAAGGAGGAGCAGTTCATACCAAATCTGATATCGAAGGTCACTAATAGGTTTACCTCATTGATGACCCAGAATTTGAACACTAAATGGCTACATGGCATTAACTGATTATACCCCAATGCAAAAAGTGTCTTCAACCGTTAATCATGACTAATGATACAAATAACTATGTGGCATGCATCAAATAAACCCATTGTCTCAACTAGAGACTGCCAATAAGGTAAAGGATAATATTGCAAATGACATTCACTACAATGGGATATATATCAATTGTAGAAAAACATTTTTCTTTGTCACACGAAATGCCTTGGATGTGAGGCAATTTCCTAGCAATGTAACTAGCAATGATAAGAGGGGAAGCACTTAAGAACTGCCACAACATCGAATTGTTTTTCAATCCAGCTATTTAAAGGGTAAAAAGAACATATATCTGTGCACCTGCAGATAGGTAGTTCAAATCATATGCCCAATCCAAGGTGAATAATTTACCCTAATATTTTATCTTTAAATAATCTAATAAGTGGCTATGTATTGTTTAATTTCTCAAAAAACTACCTTGAAATTGGAATCCTTATTATTTCTTATATTAATTTAGTTATTGATAAATAAAGAAATAAGAGTTTTTATCTTTTGGTGAAGCTAATGTCTTTATTGAACTCCTAAAGGAAACTTAGTGCATACCAAGTTTATAAGTATGCTTAGATGCAATAAAAAAATGAATGTTTATCACAATACAAATACCTATGTTCTACCCTGATGGATTCAAAGAGAAGATATTAAAATGTTTCAATAACATCAGAAAGGTTTATATTTTTTTAACTTGTATATTAATTCACACACCATGGAGAATCATGATCTTAGTTTTTACAAAATTTAAATATGTTAAATTTATCTAAATGAAATGCATTTACTTATAGAAAGTAAACTTTTTTTTTAATCTCACTTAAGGTTCTTTTTTATTAAGTGTCCTAGAAATAATTCTCAAATAATGGTACATAATTCTTTATCAGTTTTATTGCAATATCATTATTGTATAATATTTAGTATGATGTAGATTCCTGAATGTTTTAAAATTACTTTATTTAATTATATTGCAATTTGCTTGTGAGGTAAAAGCATTGTGGAATTTCGAATGTTAAGATTTGGGAATCTATTTAACTTGCTAATGGCGTTTAAAAAAAATAATACAATTTTTAAAAAATTGCTTCTATTTAAAACATTTTGACATTTGCTCTATATTTTTTATGTTTTATATATATTAAGGAATCACTTTTGAAATTAAAAAAGACCATACATTTATTCTTAATAATCACTGTTTTAAGGAATGACTATTATTTTAGAATTTTTCTATAAGAGATGGTAGAAATATGTGTTTTGTGAATGAAAAAAAACATTCATTTATTTCTTCTTATTTTTTTTTACTTCAGGTTACAATGACATCATCCTCATCCCCACTGGAGCTACTTCTATAAAGATTAAAGAATTAGAGCCATCAAATAATTACCTTGGTAAAATTTTCAATTTATTTTTACTCTAAAGTTTTGCATTTATATCTTTTAAAAGTTTATTAAAAATGGTTTTATTTTTCTTTCATTCTATTATTTAGCCATTAGAAATGCATCGGGTTATTACTATTTGAATGGAAATTGGCAAATTGAATTTCCTAGAACAATGAAATTTGCTGGATCTCATTTTTATTATGAAAGGATACCAAGAGGCTATGTTGGACAAGAATCTATTGAGGCTTCTGGTCCAATAACGGAACCTATATTCATATCTGTATGAATGCTTTCATTCTATTTTTATTTTTTGTTTTGTTTTTATGAATTTAATGCATATTCACCAAACTAGTAAGATCTTAAGTATGAGTGTGGTAAAAATTATTGCATTTATTTCTTAATTATATCTAAGATATAAAAAAAAAATTTTAAGTCTTATGCTTATTTTATGTCTGCATATATGTGTATCCATCTTTTTAAAATGAATAAAAATCAAAAGGTGTTCAAGAGTTGATATTTACTTGATTTGATTTTGAATTCAGTAATAATATCATTTGATTCAATAATTAAATTTCTAGTTAATTGGTTATTGTTTTTTCATTTAGGAATTAGAACTTCTAAAAGTAAATAAATTATAATTATTGAAAAACTCACAAAGCAATAAATTGATATGTATTTAATATTTTGTTTTCACTTCATTTATGAGATGGGGATATAAAAGAATCAAATTATAATATCATTTATATGAATCTATATTGATGCCAAATATAATGTTGATGTCATCCCTATTTATGACTAAATGTACAGAAATGAAATTTAGGATTTTTTAAAATTTTTGCAAGACCCTCTCCTACAAATTATGTTTTTACTTTCTTTTAATTTATAACTTCTTAATGTGTTGGTACTTATCATTTGTATTGTCGCAAAATTCCATAAATTTAGAATCTACTTCATAAATTTTATGTATTTAATTACCAAAACAGAGAGAGAACCTTTTTTTTTTTTTTTTTTTTTTATAGAAAAATGTACTTTTTTTCGTGAGTTTTTGTTAAAAACTCTTAAATAAAAGTTTTTAACTTCTTTATGTCTTATATTCCTAAAATTACAATGTTTGTATTTTAACTGTCTGGTTCAGTTTGAGATGTATTTAACTGCTCACAAATGTTATTTGTATTTTAGCTTTTGTATCAACAAAAGAATTTGGGAGTTAGTTATGAGTATTCAGTTCCACTTGGCATTAGCAACACTCAACCTGATAATTATGTTTGGGTTTATTCAAATTTTGGTACCTGCAGTAGACCTTGTGGAGGAGGTAAAGTTAAACCTTATAACTACTTTTAGAGAGTGAAGAAATTATGTTTTGCAAACATTTATGTAATTTTATTCTGTAAATAATATCTATAAAATTTTATTATTATTAAGTTTTTATATCATTGCAATATTGTGTAAGCATAAAATTGTTAAAGAAGAGAAAATAATTTTTATTGATCATAAAATATTTATTATGGCATTAATAAACCTGTGTGACAAACAATAAGTCATGATCATGAACTTGTGTTCAGTGTTGTTTCTGCTGAGTTGTGGGCTTAAGTCCTGATGCAACAGAAGACTTACTATGTAGGAAAGGTTATGCTGGTTAAATCTGTCAAACCTCAAAGCAACCTCATTTGTGTGATGCAAATAATTGGTGATTGAGCTGCCAGGTCATGTGACATCTTTGTCAGTTGACTGAGGTTTAAAATTATGAATTCCGTCTCCAACTATCCTTGTGTTTCTTGGGGGCTAATAAAAACAATTAAGAAAACAATAAATTGATGTGAGGTTTTACCTTTCACTATTTAAATTTATCCAAGAAATAAAACTCAATTGAAAGGCCTGATGATTCATGAACTGTTTTCTTGTGAAAAGTTGCATTAATTGTAAAAATATTACGTTTAATATTAGCATCCTTTAATATAAATAAGTGAATAACCTGCTTTAAAAACAACTTTTAAAAAATGAAAAAATGTATTTAATCTATAAAATATTTTTCCTCGCATTATTTCCAGAAAAGTTAAAATTTGTGAAACAATTTCCATCATTTTGATTTATAAAATTTAAAAGAAAGTTTTTATCTATCTAAATTACATTTGTTTATATATTAATTTATGTTTCTAAATATTCAGGAAATGTAAAATATTAATTTGATAATAAAATGTAATGAATTGAGAATTTCAGTTGGCATAGATGTATTTTATTCATATTGTTA
Organism: Trichonephila clavata; assembly: GCA_019973975.1. Classification (NCBI taxonomy): domain Eukaryota; kingdom Metazoa; phylum Arthropoda; class Arachnida; order Araneae; family Nephilidae; genus Trichonephila; species Trichonephila clavata. Next base: position 32,191 of record BMAO01026645.1, read on the forward strand.
TTGGCTAATTTAAATAAATGATAACTTCATAACTCGTAACATTCGAGTCAAAAGCTGGATTGAAATTCTGATTTTATTAAAGATAATCTTGCAGAATAATAGGAATAAGGGTCCTGCTCATAAAATTCAATTCAACTTCTAAATTCTCATGTGGTATTGTGTAGAGTGTTTGGAAATTGAAGAATACACGCACACCATGGACTTAGATGTGCCACCAATATCACTTATATAGCTTTTAGTGTGATGCTAATAAAAAATACATCATAATATTGTTTATCAATACTTAAATAATATTGTTGAAGTTTTTTTTATATATTTCTTTATGTAATATGATTTTTCTCATTATTTGATTATTAGGTATACAAACAAGAAGTGTTAATTGTGCCACATCATCAACTTATGAAGTTGTTGCTGATTATTTATGTGACATTGCATCTAAACCACCTATCAATCAGACATGTAACCTAATACCATGTTCTGCACAGTAAGACAGAATTTTATACTATTCTTCATGTGTGTTCTAAAACATATCTAAATTGATTTCTATTTTATTTATATCAAATTAATTAATCCTTTCTTTTTCTGTCGTTTTAAATTGAAATTTGCTTTATTTTCAGCCCCCCCCCCCCATTTTACAGATTTTTGCTTTCCCTTTTATTTTTGGTAAACTTATGGTGGCCGCGGTAGCCAAGTGGTCTAGGTATTGGATCATGGCTGGCATGCCATTAGTTCAAGCCAAGTACCACTAAAGACCTGCCATGTAGGGGAGTGATGCACGTTAAATCTGTCAAGAGCTCAAACATCTTCTCATTGGTGTGGTGTGGTAGTTAGGAGAGGGGGTGCCAGCTCAGGTGTTGTCCTTGTCACTTGGCCATGGTTCAAAATTGCAAGGTTCGTCACCAAAAAAACCTTGTGTAGCTGAACAGTGCGAGGTTAATATTCACTCACTCACTCACTTGGCAAATTTATGCCCTTGTAAAAATAAACTTCAAAAATCATTATAAATTTTAAATATTTGGTTTTGCTTGTAAGGAAATAATTATTGAAAGGTTTGTAATATTACAGTTCATATGACAGCTCAGTTTCCATATTCATAAAGAAATGCTGATCTGTACAAATATTTATTATAAAATTATACTTTAGATGGCATGTCTCATCTTGGGATGAATGTTCAAAGACTTGTGATGGTGGTGTACAGTACAGACAAGTACATTGCCAAACAGAAAGACAGGGTATGGCAGTCATGGTGGCTGATTCAGAGTGTTTATCAAAGGAAGGTGCAAAACCTGTGTATGCAAGAGCTTGCAATGATAATCCATGTCCGAGTTGGAAAATTGGGGAATGGTCTGAAGTAAGTACTCTCTCTATATATATTCACAAGAAAAATGAAATAGGGGGCAGTGGTCTCACATGGGTAAGGATTCTGATTCAAATCCCTCCCATAGACCAATGTCTCGAAGCTTTCATTTGTGTTTTTTAAAAATGCAACCCTTCCCATGAAAGTAGTCTGCATGTGCCACTAACAGGAGGAAAGAAATTCAAAAATTCTGAATGTTTCCTTAATATTGTTACATTTTGTAAAATAAGCTATCCTAGTTTTGTAATGTGAAAGAAAACATTTGGAGATGTATATAATTATACCTGTTTTCTAATTATATGTAAATCAGCCACAGTTTTTATTTTAAAGTGTATTTTTTATTAGTTTTAAGCCCATGAATATTAACATGTATTTCTGTTTAAAAAATTTATTGTATTACATGATTTACTTTTAAATTGTGGTAATTTATTAAGTTAAGGAATTGCTTGAAAATGTGTAAAATACTTTATTATAAACATTTAGTCTTTTATATTATAATTTCTAAGATTGGAATTTGTATGCAAATTTTTAATTTTAAGGCAACATTGTACCCAAAAAATCATCTAACTATCGATATTTTTTATTGACTTATATGATACCTCGGATCTTTATAAACATGCCTGCAAAATTTCAAAGCATTACCTTCATTTTTTATTAAGTTTATGGAACAATTTTTGATGCTGGACAACAGGCAAAACGAAACTGACATGCCCACTCTTTAAGTCATCTGCTAGAAAAGTGCCTGATAAAAAATGAATTAATTATTTTTCTAGCATGCGCAAATGAGACTAACATATGTAGAGTTACATAAGCAGTAGCAAATCATTTCATGAAAGAACTGTGCAATTCATACAAAAATTCTAGTTTGTGTACTGTTAATTGGGGGGGGGGAGAGCAAATGGATTTGGTCAAGATTTAAGAGTTCTGCCTGCTTTTTATGATATTATTATGAATGAAATTTAAGCTTCAAAACGGATTCTCCCAAAGCACAAATGCTAAATCTCATTTTCATAACTCATATAATTAAAAATCTAATTTGCAAGAGTAACAAAGCTCCCATTTTTATATATTAGTTTTTGGTGATTATATATATCCCATGTAAGTGAAATTCAACACAATTATTATTAAAATTATTTTTTTAAACAAATACACAGATTCAATTCTTCTATTTTGATATATTTTAACTATAAATTGTTATCTGATTTTGCTTTCATTCATGTACAATATTTAACATGCAAAGGCTTTTAAAATCATGGAAATAAAAAATAAAGGCATAAACATCTTTTGCACATGCTGTGCATTATTTACATTGTAAAACTGAGCATGGAATTAGCTGTGGTGTGTGTATTTTCATTTTTTTTTAATAATTAGTAAGGTAAAGTTTTATGAACTATTGAACTTTTATTTGTTTTCTTCTATATACTTTTTATAACAGTATATTGTTTAATTGTTCTATATTTTTCAAATTTCTTATGGTAAGCAGTTTTAAATAAGCTAATTAACATTTCGTTAAAGCTTCAGACTATTCGATGAATATCATATCATGCTATTCATGGAATGAAAACTTCAAACTAATATTTCTCCATGTTTAATTTTTGACCATATACTATCATTTTTTGATAATTGAAGTAGGGATGTAAAGTTTTTTTATAAATGTTCTAAGATGTATGTTTTGTAAAATTGTGCATGGAATTAGCTCTAACATGTTTAGTACTTTTTCTAAAAAATTTCAAAATTAATGTTTTTTTGAGAATTTTTGGAAGCTTAACTATAAAAAAATTAATAAAAAATTAAAGAGCTGCAACAGAAAGAAACCCATGCATAGTTTTATGTAGGTTTTTATAAGGTACTTGGAAAACATTTTTTGAAAGAAAAGAAACATATTTAAAAAAATTTAAGTTCTACAAACATTTTGCAACAAATTAAAAAATTTTATATGGAATTATTATTAAATATTAACCTTTATAAAATAAAATTAAAACCATATATCAAATATTAAAAATTAAAAAAAATGTGAAGATGGTAGCATGTGTGTTGCCTAAACATTTCTTAGAAAACATGGCTTTGCTTTTTTTTCTTGCCGTTCCTGTAAAATGATTCTTATAAATAATTCTTTAAGAACAAATGTGATATCAAATGTTGATTCAGTAAAAATTTTGTAGTGTGATAAAATCTGTGGAGAAGGTATCCAGAGAAGAGAAGTTTCCTGTGTTATGAAAGTTGGTGATGGTGTTGATAAAGTTATAAGCAATGAGTTTTGCAAAGGGGAGGAACCACCTACAGCACAAATTTGTCATCTAAGGCCCTGTGAGGAAACAGAATGGATAGTATCAGAGTGGAGTGGTGTATGTATAATTACATTATTTGATTTTATAGCATGTACTGTTGCAGTATTTCGTATTTATTTTATGCACTGTACTGTTGCAGCATTTTTGTATTTTTTAAATTATACTTGCTATTTATATATTTTGTTTCATGGAGAATTTTTTTTTTGTTCCGAAATTATTGTCACTTGTTTTAATAAATAGAAAACAAAAGTTAAATTTGAAGATTTTTTTGTAGAAATGAATTTTCTTGTGTGTAATATATGCATATATGTGTGTGTATATGTAGGGTTATTCTTATTTAGGTGAAAGATTATGACACATATTTAAAATGATAACCTTACAAATCTGATCAAATGGTTTTATTTAAACAACAACAGCAAAAAATATGGAGCATTTTCTCTCATAATTAGAATTAAAACAAAATGAATTGCTTTCTTGTGGCTCGACTGTAGTTCTTGTCTTGGAGTCGTTCTTCCATTAGACCGAAAATTTTGCAAATGTTACTGCTGGCCCTTTGAGGGATAAGAAAATAATCTGTTTCCACATATATATAATATTAGTTTTTTATTTCATAGTTTTGAAAGTTTTGTTCATTTGTATAATTATTTTTGGTGCAAAAATATACAAAAGTAATTTTTTCAATTTTACGTTTTAAAGGTAATTATCTCACAGTCTTATTGGTGAAAGTAATTAATAAAGCAGTTTTCTAAACGGTTTATGTTTTGTGCATTCAAACATTATTTACACCTTTTTTTAAAAAATTTGTATCACTCAAGCATCTGTTGTAGAGTTGAACTCCTTAAAAATATAAATTTAATTAGATTTCTTAACTATGGATTTATAAATCACACATTGCTTAAAGTCTGCATGAATACTAGGAGACCATGAGACCATTGTAAAAAAATAATACTGGATAAATTAATGAATCTTGATTGATTCTTGCTGTAGAGTTCATATTTGCTTTCTTCCATCTAATTAAATCTTGGTAAAAGAACTGACATAAGAGAAAAGGCTTTGTTTTAAAATGAAAGCTGTGTATTTTTGAAACATAGAAATCTAAAATATGCTTTTAAGAGGATATTGCAAGAATAAACTTAAATATGATATTATAAATAAGAAAATAACATATCTGCAATTAATAAAAGGTTTGATTTGTATTCACATCGTACTATATAAAAGGATATTCTAACATTCGATTGCAAGATTATTTCTGAAATAATTTATGAAGGATCAAAATACATTGCTTTAAGTATAATTCACAATCATTTATGATGAATTATGTGTAAATGTAAACATTTATAATGAATTAATTATATCTGATATTTATATAATTGTGATCTTGAGCTGGTGGTATGTATTGTTTTAGTTGAGCCACATGTTTAAAACTATGACTTCTATAAAAATTGTCGTGTGCAGTATGACTGATGCATGTAAAATCTGTTGGGGCTCAAAATCCTTAAGCATGGATCTTATGACCAGGAGCTAATGTATTATCCATGTCATTAGATCCTGATTCAGAATTACGAAGTCCGTCTTGGATAAACTTGGTGTTATTTCTAATTGGGGAGTTAAGAAACAATCAGTCAATCAAACCATGATCTGTTATTTAAAAGGAACTTAGTAAATATTAATTTGCTCTGTTTGTTACATATCGTCTAAGATCTTCAAAGTTATCTTTTTAAAAAGATGTCGATAATATTTGTATTTGATCTTTTTAAAAAAACAGTGTGATGGAGTCTGTGGCCTGAGCATGGAGTCACGTGTTGCTTATTGTGCAAGTCAAGATGGAAAAATTCATGAAGATAAAATGTGTTCAAGCAAAAATAAACCATCATTGGAAAGATTATGTTCTAACCATCAGCATTGTGAAAATATGTGGCATGCATCTGAGTGGAGTCAGGTAAATTTAAATATAAAAATGAGCTCAAGTTTTTTTAATATTTTTTTTACATTGTCCATTTACATGAATTAATAAAGTACTTCATTCTACCATAATAAGTAATTTTCTTGTATTTCGAAAATCATTGCTGATGATCAGAAATATCAAAATTGGCAATTTTTTGCCATAATATCTCAATTTTTAAAATAATTGATTCTGAAGCTGATATGCTTTAACATACTTTATATCAATTGAAAAATATTTTTTCTGTGTTGAAATTACCTTTTTATTAATAATTACACTTTTTTGCTATTATAACATGTTTGATATACTTGTCAACTAAGTTTAATAAAATGTTTGTAAAAAATCAACAAGACTTTTATTAAAAAAAATTTTAAATATACATATATTTGAATAATTTTCATGCATTAAAATGTATATTAATTGTTTAAAAATCTATTGGTCTGTTTATTAATTTATTATTATTATTGTGTTTAATCATGCTGTGTTTTAAATTGTTTTTTGAATTGAAAATAAAATTGGGGTTTTCTTGTGTGTGCATATTATCATTACATATTTCATTATTAATTTAATCATATTTAGCATTTTCTCAAATTGTTAGAAAAGGCCATCAAATGTATTTTTATTTTGTATTAAAAATGTCAATTTTAAAATCATCAAATCATTTCAGCTGTGTTTGTTTTTTATTTTAAAATTATCTAAACACAAAAATTATTTTTTAATATTATTTACATTTTATTTTCGTTTAGTGCTCTACTCAATGTGGTAGAGGAATGAAAACTAGAACAGTATTCTGTGGTGCTTGGAGAAAAGGTGAAATCCATAAAGTTTCAGATGATTTATGTGATCCTAGCAAAAAAATGAAATCTGAAGAGGAATGTTTTGGTGAAAAATGTAGTGGTATTTGGTTCACAGGACCATGGAGTAGAGTAAGTATCTGTAGCATATCTAAATCAAAACTATACACTGGGCTAAAATTGATATTGTTTTATTTTCTGTCAAGTAAACAAGTAGAGTAATAGTTTTTTTAATGAGGTGTGATTAGTTAGTTAAAGTATTTAACCATGTATTTTGCCCTTCCTTTTTCCTTGTTACTCTTATCTTGATTAATTTGACTTTGTAAACAGCATATACATATATAAAAAAAATTGTAAAAGGTAGTCAATTTCTTCAGCTTATTAGATTAATTTTACATTAAAATAATAAATTATTTGTCCTAATGTAGTTTATTACATGTTATGATAATACAATATGTTGTATTCTTATCTATATTTGTACATTATTCGAATTTTTAATAGGTGATTTCTATATCTTAAATTTTATGACAGCAATACTTTAAATGTCATTAGAAAGCATAGTATATTAAGAATTGAATATGTAGTCCCCAATTATTTTATATGAAATTGGTACAAAATTAAATTTTGTATGAGATTGCATAGTAATTTATAAATAACTAATTGCAGTGAAAAAGTACAATGTCAACTGAAAGCGATAAAAGGATTGCTTACTTATTTCTGTACATATTTACTTATATTTTTTTCCTACTTGAATCTGTTATTTTATAAATCATTTGTGAAAGATACTATCATTTGAAAGATAACTTCTTAATCTCTTATTTCAGTGTTCAGTTCCATGTGGTGGCGGCCAGCAAAACAGGAAAGTAATGTGCTTGATTCAAGATTCTGTTGTTTCTCATGATGAATGTGATATTCAGTCCCAACCATTTGATGCTGAACCATGCAACATGCATCCATGTGATGAAGGTAACTGGTATTCATTATATTTTTTATATGTACCATATTTAATCAAATCTAAGCCGCACCTTGAATTTTCACCAAATTTTTGTGAAAAAAGATAAATAGTGTACAAGGGCTTATAGATATCCAATTTTATGAAATTAAAATAAATTTAAAATGAGAACTAATAAGTGAATAATCAGTTATTTTACCAGTATTAAAAAATACATATATGAACCTGTAATTGCCCCATCCAACAATTTTTTCCCCCTTGGATTCTAAGCCACACTCAATTTTCAGTAGCATTAACATTGGGAAAAAAAGTATGGCTTAGATTCGAATAAATATGGTAATTTTCTGAGTATATAATAATCTAAAGTTCACTAGTTTTTCTTTTTTATCCCATTTTTCACTGATTTTTCATTTTCTAAGGAAAAAATTCATGATCATTTAATATTACATAACTGCATGATATGTTTTTTTTTAAATTAAGTTAAATGTTTTGTTATAATAAATGAAAAATAGTGTCAAATAATATAGTTCTTACATTTTTGTAAAAGTGTATAGTGTAAAATAATATAGTTTTTGTTATTGATTATATTAAAATGCTTTGGAATCTTTTTGGGAGAAATTGGAATAACATAACATGGTATCTCTCAATTCATAAAATATTTTTCAATCATGTCTTTTCTATTTATAGATGAGGTAATCATTGTTGGCGGATGTCACAAATCGAAGTTTGGTTGTTGTCCAGATGGTGTAACTGCAGCAGGTCCAAATGATGAAGGATGTCCTTCTGATGTTTCTGGAAAGGATTGTAAGAAAACTGAATTTGGTTGTTGTGTAGATGGGAAAACACCTGCAGCCGGTCCTTTTGGGTATGAAAAATCACAAGATCATTATCATTACTTATTTGATGAATTGATTTTCATATTTAAATTTCTTAGTTCTGTTTTGTTATTGTGTTTTAACTGGTAAATTGTTGAATAACTAGAAAATATTAAATAATTTTGTAATTCAGTTCTTCATAAACTGATTTTTAAATGTTTCAATTTTTTATGCAGATATTTATTTAAATTTTATGATCAATAACTATTAAGTTGACATTAATCATATAATTTTGGAAAATTCATTTTTAATATTGCAAATTGTATAATAATTCTCTCAGTCTTGAATTTAAAAAGTGTAACATATTTAATAAATACTTTTGACAGGAAATATAATGTAATCTGCTCCACTATTTTCAATTTTTTAAAAAACATTTTTATAGCTAATATTTTTTAATATTTTATGAAGTGTTTATTTGTTTAGATGCACATTTTTTAAAAAATGTATTAATTCTTTAAAATATTGCTAATAACTGAGAGAGATATTTAGCATAATTTCTGATGCAAAAATTATTTCTGTTTTTATAGAAAGGGATGTCCAAGAATGGATAACTGCAATGAAACTAAATATGGTTGCTGTCCTGATGGTATCACTCCAGCTAAGAGTGAAGATCGGTTAGGATGTTATGAAAATTGTGATAATTCTTTATGGGGCTGTTGTCCAGATGGTTTTACTCCTGCCCTTGGTAAGAACAATGAAGGCTGCGATAACAGTGAAATTAGCTGTAAGGATTCACCATTTGGATGTTGTCCTGACAATTTTGGCACTGCAACTGGACCTGATTATGAGGGCTGTGATTTAGATGTTTCATCAGGAGAAGACTGCACATATACTGAGCATGGATGTTGTCCTGATGGCATGACTCCTGCAGAAGGCAAGGATATGCAAGGTTGCCCAGAAAGAACCAAAAAGGGTAAGCGCTCTCATTGTGAATCTACCCTTCATGGATGCTGCCCAGATGGTATAACTCCTGCGGAAGGCGAAAATTACCTTGGATGTTTTGAAGGAAGTGGTGATTTTGGAAATGATTGCCAGAACACCTTATATGGTTGTTGTCCTGATGGCTCAACCCCTGCTGAAGGTCCACATTTTGCTGGCTGTTTAAAAGCTGATGCTAAAACTAAACATGATGATACCTCATGCCATCACCAACCTTATGGTTGTTGTAAAGATGGAAAATCTGCTGCAAAAGGACCGAATTTCTTGGGCTGCAGAGATGTAGAAAACATTCTTCATGAGCATTGTTCTAACACTGTATTTGGTTGCTGTTTTGATGGCAAGACACCAGCTCAAGGTCCTAACAAATATGGGTGCTGTCATATGTCTCAGTATGGATGTTGTCCTGATAATATAACTACTGCAAGTGGACCTTACCATGCTGGTTGCAGTTGTCATACTTATCCACATGGTTGTTGCCCTGATGGTGTGACTGTTTCTAAAGGACCAAGGTAAATTTTTGTTAGATGGCTAGGTTGTTAAAAAGAAATAAGTTACTTAAAAAAAAATATGCTATAAATGTATTTTTGAGATACGTAATATTTAATTTTGTCAAGACAGAAACATTAAGTATGATTATTATTTTTTTATCCTGTTTCTGACATACAAATGACATTAAGATGTACAAAATGAAAAACATACTAATGAAAATGAAAACATTTCATTTTTCGCCAGCTTATAATATATTTCTAGTAATCTTTAAATACAAATTTTTTTTTAAATTGATAATATTGGAAGTGTAATTTATAGATTTTTGTATTAACTCGGCCTCATATTGCCAATAGTCTTATGTTATGCTTTTAAGCAACATGAGGGTTATTGGCAACATATCTTATTCTGAACATCTCTCAAATGACAAGAATGACAACAGAAAGCTAACACCCTACTCTCCAAACTTTCATACCACACTCCTGCCATGTAGAGAAACTGAGGCATATTATATCTGTCAGGCTAATTTAATTATTTGAACATAAAATATTATAAGATTTAGAGTGAATAAATTCCTTAGTCAAATATTTATCCATTATAAAATACTAATAAGTTTTTACATTTAGGTTTGAAGGATGTTCATGTGATCATTCTGCACATGGCTGTTGTCAAGATGGCTATTCATATGCTAAAGGACCAGGATTTGAGGATGTGACTGCAAAACGACAACTTATGGATGCTGTCCTGATAACTTTACTCCAGCTATGGGTCCAAATGGAAAAGGCTGCGATTGTCACAATCTTAAATATGGCTGCTGTCCTGATGGTGTCATGGTAGCTACAGGGCCTGGTTATGATGGATGTCCTTGTAAAACATTCCCCTATGGATGTTGTCCTGATGGTAAAACAGTAGCTGTGGGCCCAAATATTGATGATTGTCCTTGTGAGGCTATGACTCATGGATGCTGTCTGACCACAAGTCTGCTGCTAAAGGACCATTATAATGAAGGTTGCCCTTGCTATTCTCTTCTACATGGTTGCTGTCCAGATAATCAAACTGCTGCTCTGGGTTTAAACTATTATGGTTGCCCATGCATGTCTATGCCATATGGTTGCTGCCCGGATAAGCAAATGGCAGCTTCTGGACCCAACTTCCAAGGATGTCCTTGTAAATCAATGGCATACGGTTGCTGTCCTGATGGGAAAACTACTGCTGAAGGACCAGGATATGAGGGATGTCCTTGCATATCCTTCCATATGGCTGTTGTCCTGATGGTGTGACACCTGCTAGAGATCAAAACTTTGGTGGATGCAAAGGACCCAAGAAGGCTCATAAGAATTTAGTTACATGTAAGTTTTTATTTTAACTTAGTACATTGTCTTGTTTTGTATTTTAGAATGTTTGTTTTTTGTAATTTATTACTGCAATAGGAAACATTTGTTCCTCCTATTTCATTAATTGTTCTTGATATTACCTTATAATATTCTTATTTAATAAATTTTCTAAAACAATTTTATGTTTTAAAAAAAAAAAATTTGAGTTTCTATTATTCAAATATTTTAACTAAGTAATTTTCTCTCTCTCTCTAAGCTAATATTTTTTAAATTATATTTTTCTTATAATATGTATTATTTCAAACTAAAATTAGAAATGTCTTTTTTTAAATACAATTCTTCTTTTTACATTTTACTTTATCTACATTTTAAAAACATATTGAATTTCCCTCCACAAATAGCCTACAATATCTTTGAGCTTAATAAAAAAAAGTATTTAATTCTAATGGTATATTCATAATAATGAACTTAAGCACTCCGTATTAATAATCTCACCTTTCTCAAATTTTCAATAAATGTATGTCATTTAACTTTTACCCTAACAATTGGAAACTTGTCACAATTAATATTATTTATTCTTTAAACTAAGGAATCACTAGTTCATCCCATAGTATATTTTAATTTTCAAAAATTTAGGTAAAGAATTCTACTGTTTGCAATTGAAACAATGCACAACTCACTAGGTTAACCCACATGGATGCTCTTAACATTCTCTCGTTCACTATTTAACTTTAGATTTTAAACTGCTTCAGTTCATCAATTCTTTGCATTGTGAAAGTTGTCTGAGCGATTCAGTTTCAAATTGTTAACCTGTAAAAATGTTCAGTGACATAAGCCTTTACCATATTTCAACATTGATTAACTCAAATACTAATTAATATGTCTTAACTTCCTTTTACCTTAATTTTCATTGTCAGTAACTACATGGTTACTCTTTATACCAGCTTCAATAAGAACAATTATTCATAGGTACAATATAAGCATGATCTTACCCCCAATTTCAACGGTTACTCCACTTTCTACAAGTTAGTATATAAATGCAAGTTTCCATAGGAATTAGGCTACATGTTCAATTTCTGATTTCACTAAAGACTAACATGTGAACGGAAGATTCATATTTTCAATTAAATTTAGACTCAAAGTTTTCATATTAATTATGGTGTAGAAGTTAGGGAATGAGGTTCAGCTTACCTGTCCCTGTTACTTAAGTTCAGTGGATATACAGATTCCTTTGGAGGTTATACATATAAAATACACAAATGTA
>BMAO01026645.1:60842-84203 GCA_019973975.1 Trichonephila clavata
TGAAACAAATCTATATCATATTTATACATATGAAATCTAATACTATTATTTAGCAATTACAATCCTTATAAATTAAATAAAAATTTTAAACGGAGGAAAATGACAGAGTTTTAATAGACTTCTAAAAAACTATACACCTTTTCTAAACCTACATAGATCACCCAAGGCACCATCTGAAACCTTGTTGGGAATCTCTCATCTAGTGCATCGATTTCAATGTAAAGGGAAGAAATAACAAAGGTTTTTCCGGAACTAAATTTCCCCATTTTTCATATATTTCAAATTTCCTATTATTTGAAAATATATCTTAAAGGTGTGTGAGAAAAAAACGTGTACTGTGTGGTGTGTGTGTATGGATTATAAAAATAAACATAAAAACAGTTTCAATAATTGAAAAAAAAATATAAATTTAAAGAAACTATTATTTTTTTATTTTTTATCTCTATAGGAATTACATTAATACTTAAGTTTTCAAAATAAGTATTTAAAAAAAGAAAGAAGTTATAAATGGTTTCTAATCGCATGTTATGTATAAATAAACTTGTAGTTAAAAAATGATAATTTGGGAAAATTTTCATGCAATGAAGAATTTTTTATACTTCACTAACTAAAAAAAATTACATTTTACACAGAAATTAATAAGTTTCCACCTCTTTAGAATGAAATGAAATTCCATTTCTTTTGCTTCAAAATTCGTGTTCAATCACAAATTGTTCTAACTCAAACTATTCCAACTAAAAATTTCATAATTCCCCCCCCCCCCAAATTCAACTTTTGCTACATCTACAATTTATTTTAAGACTTTATGCTTTTAAAAAACCTTATTGTTAAATTAAAGATTCAGAATTGCCCCTTTTCCAGTCATTTGATAATGTAAATGCCTTACACAAAAATATTTATATATAATTCCTCTAATTCAATTGTGTAACGGACGCTATTATTCGATTTTAACAGTCATAAATATAACTAAAATTTAAAAAACAATCAATTTTTCAAAAAATAAATTCGCTTAAAAGGAAATCAATATTAATGGCAAAATTTAATCCGGAATATTGCACCTTAGTTTAATTCTTTAAAAAAAAATATTTTCAATTTGTAAAATTTTAGTTTCAAAATATTTGTTTCCTTATTTTTGATTACGTCCCGTATCTTGAAAGATTTTAGATCACTAAAAAAAGAGTTATACTTCGATGAGGTGAGAGATGAAAACAGTTTAAAAATATTTTTAATGTGAACCTTAGAAAAAAAGGGGAAGGGTCTTGCAATATCTCTGCCTCAAAAAGAAATTTTTATATTTCCGGGACGGAAAGTCAAAGACTAACAAAAAATCCCTCACTATAATGGATTAAAGAAAAAAGTATAAACAAAAAGTGATGTACACTTCCTGGATGCGTGTTCGTTTGCAGTCAAACGACTAGGAGAAAAGATGAAGAGAGAGGGCCACCTCCTCCTAAAACCACCTCCCAAGCAGATCTCAACATGATTCAGCACATCGAATCCTGTCCAAAAAAGTTTGCTGTTTTGAAAATTATGGTTCCTTTTTTTTGTGTGTGTGTAGAAATTCGAACATTATTTGAGAAGAATTGTGTTACTTATCACTAAGATATATTTCTTACATTATAATTTTTAGTAATAAAAATAATTACTCTCACTTTCTAATTCGTGATGTTATTTGTCAAATTCTCTTTACAATGCTATTTTCATGACTTTTAAGGAAGTGGATGCAAAAAAGCTTTAAAAAATATAAATACTTCGTGTATTTAAAGCTAACTAGATTTTTAATAGTTTTTAAAATCAAAATTAAGTTATTAATGTTTTAAATAAGTTTACTTAAAGAATTATTTGGTTAAATATTCAAACACATCATAATAGTTCTTAATTGTTCTTAAACTTAAACCAAACGAAAATACTTAAAATACCAAAAATTGTTAAAAAGAATTTTGTAGTTTTTATCATCTTTAAGAAAATACGAATTGCTAAAATACACTAAACATAAAGCCGAAACGAAAAGTCGATAACCCATATTAAATTCAAAAACAAAATGATACAAACGATTTCTAACATTTGAATCATTTTAACATCATGTTGTCCGTTTCGATAGCACAAAGTTTGAAACAGGTGTTTGTAACCAGTTCTCTAACAACAAAAACAAAAAACCCATCGTATTTCACCCAAACTTTGAAACATAAACTTCACCTGTTCCAATTAAAATAAAAAAAGATCTTTGAATATTTTTTTAAAAAAAAGTCGTCTGATTAAAAATGAATCGATTTATAAATATATTTTAATTATAAAACGTATCGTTTGCATGAAAAAACAACTTTTAAATGTTGTCGTTTGAATGGGAGAAATGAGTAAACACACGAAAAAAAATCAAAAACAGATTTTTTTCCCTCTCCATAAAACATAACTACTAAATATTTATTATCACATTTATCTGTAGTAATGAATCACTAGAAACACCACATAAAATAAGTCATTTTAATTTTGAAATGAGACAAAAATATTTTTTAGTTTTAAATTGTTTTTTTTTAAAATTTACACAAATCCAATATCAAAACTGAAATGTAAATAAGGGAAATGTTTCATTACATTTAAAAATACGTATATGAAATTGAAGAGGCTTATTGTTGTTAATTGAAACGCAACCGATTCATGTCTTATTTAATGTATTACTCCCAAACTTAAAAGAATTTTAATAAAAAAAGTTTTTTTTTGTATTTTGATTAGAACAACTAATTATTAATTGCATTAAGTATTTTATAAATAAAATTGTGCATAAAGACAAATGCTAACAAGAAATGAAACAGATATAAGAACCTGTAAGCCATGATACAATTTAAAACACACTTTTGAAAATTTTGTAGTAACATCTTTAAGAAAAATTTAAAACAATTTAGACTCCTTTTTTTGTTCAAAAGAATGGAGGATAAATACTCCTTAATAATTCACGAATAATTATCAATACGCAAGTCATTCTTTGAGCAGTAGCTAAAATTGTCAAACGATAACTCAACTCAAAACATTGATAAAAACATCATGTTCCAAAATTAAATTTCAAACATTTTTTTTGTTACCATTAAAAAAGATAATATCTAAAATAATTAATAAAGTTTTTAATTGCTTAAAATTACAGTTGAAAGTTACATAAAATAAAATTATTTCACATTCTGAAATTTAATAAACATATAAATCCAAACAGATCAATTACAAAACAAAACAGACATATTTTAAAAATTTAAACCATTTTTTAAAAGCAGAAAATGGAATCGTAAGAATGACGTTTGTTTACCTCCATCATCCACTTGGTGAGCGTCCTTCTCATATAAGGTTGAACCTCTTCTTGAGCTTCTTTGAAATAACACCGCGTGTTGATATGCCTGAAATCCTTTCCATTCATTCGCTCAACTTTAATCAATTGCTGAAGAACTCTAGGATCCCCATTTAACACCGGATCTTCTTGAGAAACAGATGAAACCATCTCACCGCACCACAGAATGGAGGAATCCATGGCGATGCTACTGGATTTCGTGAGATTTCAATCAGCTCCCCAACTCCGTATCACCTTTCCCCTGATATCGAAATCGTGACTGATGAACTCAGGTTGTCTGCTTCCGTTTCGTCCGGAGAAGAGTAGGGTTGTTGGTATCAGTTTTTTTGCCGCAACGTGGTTTCTTTCGGTTTCCCGTCGAATAAAGAACCAGTTGCATGGGCGCGCGCCAAAGAATGGGGAAAAATCGCCAAATTGTTCGAAAAAGTGATGCGGATGAGATGGTGAATGTTTTTGTCTGGAATAATGTCTCCCTCGAAGCTTTTGCCAGGAAGTAGTTTTTCGTTTTTCGCAATAGCTTACTTTCATTTTGTGAGAAAATTGACAATCTTATGACTTGTGAGTTTTTTAAAGTTATTTTTAAATTATTAATGGGATTGTTATTTTAAAACAATAAACAATGATAACAAACAAAATAATAACTTCAAAAAAAGTTTTAAAAAATTTAATTTTGTTTAATGAGCCTCAAGGCTTAAAAATATAAAATCTTGGATTTTTCTGAAATTTAATCTGAGTAATTTTTAACCTGTGATTATATCATACTTAAAAAATCTTTAAAATTTCACAAATATTCTTATTAAATATTTTCCTTTTGAGTTATTACAATTGTTCGTCCTTTTCCATAGGCATTTAATTTTTTTTTTGTTGTTGTTGTTGTATGTCTTAAAATTCAAAGTAATATTTTCCTAAAAAATCTATTCATATTTTTCTAAAAAAAAATTGACTCGGGTTTTTTTTTTTTAAACAAATCATCAGAGCAGAAAGAAAACCTCGAATTTTTCAGTGGCATTTTTCTGGGGAAAAAAACAACCAAAGTTTTGTAACTTTCGGACAAAATTTGAATCACAAAAAATATTTGGAAAATATTAATTTTTAATCAAAGTAAGGAATTATTAAAAATTCAGGATTGATTGATATCGCAAAAGGCATCAAATGACTGAAGTCGTGTTTAAAAATTTTGTTATTAAAAATATTAAAATGCTTATGGATTTTTTTTCCCCTTGAAAATTTTTAATACACTTAGCTGTTTTCTACGTTTATATTCCCTTGATTATATGTTTTGATGCATGAAATTATATTAATAATTTTTAATGCATATACTTACATAATTATATTATCTACTTTAATTATAATTATAACAAACAACGCTTTAAAAAAAACATCGCAAACACAAGTCTAAAATTTTTTATCTACATAATTATATCAAGATTATTATTCAAAGAATATAAAAAATGTATTTTTGAAAAAAAAAGTTTTGGGTAATTTTTTCTGTTTATATTCCCTTATTGAACAAATGATTTTATAATTTATGATCTTAGGCAAAGTTTAATCAAAAAAATTCATAAGGAATAAGAAAGCTCTTAGTTGTAATAAAATTATTTAAAACAAAAAAGGTAATAATACTGATATTTTAAAACATTCAAAGCCATTTTAAGAGAAATATTTTAATTAATCAGATATATTAACTTCTCTGAATATAACTTTTTTCCCCTTTCTTTTTTATCTCACAAATAAACTTTAAAAAAAACTAAGTCTTAGAATAGAATTTTCCTGAAAGATTATTTTAAGCGTATTGCTAAAAATACTGTAGGGTTTGGTAATTTAATTTTGTTCATAATTTCTGGTTTCTGAAACAGAAAGAAAAAAAATTAATTTTTAGTAACAATTTAGAAATCACAAATTTTCATTTAAAATTTTAAATCAATAAGTAATATAATTTATGATTTCTTCCAAACATTTTAAATAGGTCTATAAATGACTGTAATCAACTCTCCTATTTGCAAAGAAGAAAGGTACTACATTTTTTAAATTATCCTGAAACATGTTTATGCTCCGGATATACTCACCAGCTGTTATTTTTAAAGTCGAAAACATTTGGCGATTTGTAGCCAATTCTGGCGTGAGGACGTGTACAATGACATCAAAGAGCAATGCATGTTATTGGTAGTAAGTTTTTTGGAAAGAGTACCAAAGACTCAAGTGATTGGTTAAAAATCAAATAGTGAGGGGGTATTCAGAAGAGGATAACTTTTCGATTATTTTAAAATATTGCATCATAAATAAAAAACTTGCAAGAACACGAAACAGAATTTATTTTCTAATTTTATACTGATACAATCTATTTTTGTCCATACATTGGATTATTTAAGAAAAAGTAATTTTTCATTTCCTGAGGGAAAAAGTTCTGCTCTCTTAAGTTAGTAATTTTTTTTAAAAGAAAAATCGTTCCGTATTTGCTTTTAAAAATATTGTTTATTTCAATTCAATACAAAGAACAAAAAGATTTAATTTTTCAAAAATTCTTCACGATCACAAAAGAAATTGTACTGGCTTTTTGTTCTCTTAAGTTTTGTGCTTATTTCTTTGTATTTTATCCAATCTTCTCATTTAAAATGTTCTTGCTTTTTTAAGGAGTTTTCTTTTTTGCTCATAAATACCCGCATGCTGCTGTCCACCATGGAGATCTATAAATTGATCCGTTTTGATTTTAAATGCTGAGATGAAATTTGGGCTTTTTTAAAATTTCTTCTATAATATCCATATCTATATTTTTATTTGAACTTAACTTTTGTTGAAAAAGATTGGATAAATTTGTTCCATTTTTTTTTCTTTAAGGATTTATTACTGAGCTATATGATCTTTGTATTTAATTGGTAAAAGGAAGGTGGTCACTTCCAAAATTATCGGTATTTGTAGACCAATAATATATTCATAATTTAAATTTATTGATGATAAAGAAAGTTCTATTGATGCAAATATCCTGATGGATGAAGGTAAATTGGACTTTTATCGTTTAGCAACATTAGATCATTTTCAAGAATCCAATCAAAGATCTTTTTTCTAGGAGCATTGCAATTTTTTGAGCCCCTCACCTCGTGAGATGCATTGAAATCTCCTAAGATCAAACTGAAAAATCATCAATATATGATGCAATTTTCAATAGATGACGTCATTAAAGTTCCCGGTGGAATGTAAATGTTAAAAATTGTAAGATTATTGCATTTATCTGAGCTCTGACTATTAAAATTTCTAGGTCTTCACAAATTTTGGAAAAAATTTTATGGTACTAAATTTTTTCTTAATGCTATCAATAATCCTCCTCCTCCTCCTCTGTTTTCTCCAATAAGAATATTTCTCGGCAAATATTCTTATTGGAAATAGTGAAAATATCATTTGGATGTAACAAGTTCCCTGAATTATTAAGAGGCTTGCTTGTTGAAAAATTGGCTCAAAAATAAAATCTCATCTCTTGTTTTTAACTCCGCGTGCATTCCATTGGATAAGATTCATAATCTGAGAGGATAATAAAGATTCTAAGCAAAGTATCGGGTTAAATGTCCAGGAAAAAAATAAAGCAGATTAGTACTGATTTTAACTAAAAATAATGGAAAATTGTATGAATCTATGTTTTTTTATTTACTTCTACTGTGAACTTTCCAATATATATTTCCTCTGTTCTGATAAATTTTTAAGCCTTTCGTCTTTTCATTTAGTTTCCTATTTATTGACTTGATGTCATCTTTTGGTATTGTTAAATTGGATGCAACTTTTTTTAAAGTGGATTCCATTGTATTCATTAAGGAAGTGAAACTTGAATTTATTTGTTTTACCACCGTATTCTGTTGTGAAAAGCTGTACTATCTGTTCTAATTTCTTTTCAAATATATTGTTTTCATCGAATTTCTGTTCCAATTTCTTGACCTGTTTTTCAAAATTTTCTATTTTCTCTGTTTGATTATTTAAATTTTTGGCGGGTGAGTGAGTGAATATTAACGTTTCACTGTTCAGCTACACGAGGGCTTTTGGGGACGGTCAGCGTAATTTTGAACCATGGTCAAGTGACGCGGACGACACCTGAGCTGGCACCCCCCTCTCCTAACTACTAAATTTTTGGCGAAGTATAAGGTGTTTTTTTTTCTTTGCATTTTGAGCTTTTTTATTACTTTATTTTCGAGACTTGTTGTTCTGCTTTAAAATTTTTAAGATTTTACTTCTTAATATTTTTACATACTTTAGAGCTGGCTTCATATGCTTCTCCACAACGGCTACATTTTTTTTATTCCATTATCTTTACACTCGTTTTCAGGATGATTTAATGAGCATATCCGGCATTTTATCGAGCTCCGGTAATTATTTCTGACTGTGTCCGAAATTCCAACAATTCATGCATTGTTTGGGTTTTTCATAGGTTCATTTTTTTTTTTTTTTTTTGTAGATTAGCTTTAACCATTTCGAATATGATGCATCCAATGTGAGTTCCTTTAATGGTTTTAGTCGGTATGAATCTACATTTTTTTTAAGCGTTGAATTTCCAAAATTGCGAAGTTATTACTTTCTAATTCCGACTTCATGTCGTCTTTAGTATAAACCGCGCGCGCGTGTCAATTCCTTGTAATATATAACTACTAGTTAGGCCAATAAATGATACTCTTGCACTTATTTTTACGCCATTTATTTCTTTAATATTTAATGCCTCCTTGGCGGTCTCGTTACTATTTGTTTTATTTTTAATCTCATTATTTCTCGTCTTACTTATTAACAGGATATTTTTTTCTTTAGAGAATGCATTCATTATGGATTCTTTTAAATTAAGCGTAACCACTCTGAAATTTACTTTCTGATTTTAAAAAAATCATAATATTAGGACTTGTAGTTAGATTTTGCCATTCTTGAAATTCTCTCCAAAAATTCAATATCTGTAAGCTTACTTCTAAATTTATTTGCTATTGAATAAGTACTGTCATTTTCTAATTGCATTTTGTTTTCCGGGTAAGGGAAATCACCCATTTTTTCCCTTCACTCCAACACTCTATTTCTTATAAATACACAAACTTGTGTAAATATTAAAATTAAGATACCTTATCCAAATGTAGAAAAATGAACTATACAAAATAAATTTCTAACAAAACCTTAAATCAAAGCAATCTCACCACCTCGAGAGAGAGAGAGAGAATCAGAAGCACAAACTTCCAACACGATCCTACCTTCCACCAACTACATAACGGTTTGCAAGAAAGTCACATCTGTTACAGTTACAGATATTATTATTGTGGGATATGGAGTGACAAAGGCTATTATTATCCCAAAGTGACATCTGCCAACAGGTTTATTTATTTATTTTTAATAAAAATATATTTAAAATCTAATTTTATCAGTAAGAAGACCAAACTTGATTACTAAATTATTCGAAATAAAACCTATGTATTAAATTAAATAACTTTTTCACAATTTTAAAATATCTACCACATTAAAAAGAAGAGTTTAAAGCGGGAGTAAAAACTTTTTTTTAAGTTGAATAAAATTGCATTATTACAAATAATCAACAGGTAAAATTTTACCGTCTAAAAAAAAGATACATAACAACGGAAAAAAAATATTCTCACAGTACTTAACAGTGTCATCTGCCATGTGTATCGAATCGTACAGGTTCTCACGCGAAAAAGCATAATAAGTATTGCATTGCTTTCAGTGAAGCGAGTATATTGGAATCAGTTAATTAACTACAAAGGTAAATTATTGCTTTAGGGAGAAGGGTTCTATTGAAGCATCCATTGAGGGGTGCATTTTTATGGAGCGTAGATTCTATGTATCATTATTTTCCCCTCCCGTGCGTTCCGTATTATGAATACACTCTTTACAACAATAAAAGCGACGCAAGGAAAATCGGTAGATATGTGTATATATGTATTGAAAACAAAGCGCTAACAGTGTTACAGAAATGGAATGTTTTATTCAGCCAAGTACAGCTCTCTTCTCTCTCTCTCTATACAAGAGCAAAAAAGGAAAGAAAAATGCGTTGCCTTACTTCTAGCCTTATGTGATCTGTTATCCGGCTCTCAAAGAATTGGCAGACGTCCTCTTGGGAGGGATGGGGGGGGGATTGCTTAACACGTCCCACTTAGCGAGTTAGATCGACGCGATCTTGGAACGGTCAGATAGACTTGTTCATGAAAACCCAAACAGGCTCTATCAGTGGCAATACACAGGATTTTTTTAAGAGGGGGGAGAGGGGTCCAGGGTCAAAAGTCTACCATTCTCGTATCATGCTCCAGTACGCCACTCAACATATTTTTGTTGATTTTCGAGAACAAATAACAGTAAAAAACTAATTATTGAATAAATAATTAGCATTAATTCATAAAAGTGATTATTAACAAAAAATACTTTATAAATTTTACATACTATATACATAGGATTATAATCAATCGAAAAAAATCAAGGGCTATGGAGATCAGGACCGGGAACCCCAGCCCCTCCTTGTGTGCGCCACTTTGCTCTATTGAAGGTAAGTTTGCAATCACAGCGGCTAGGAAAATGTTGAAGAAACACGAAGACAAGCGGTACAAAGGTGTACCGAGAACAAATGGACATTATCATGTTGAAATGATATAAACCCAGAATTTATCTGGACTAGAAATCTATGTAAAGAAAAGAGTTATATAGCATTAAGGAGTGTGGAATCTTACTGTGTGTGTTTGCGACATCCCCCTCCCCCCCGTGCTCAGAGAATGCCATAGATCAGAGGTGTTAAACACGTGGGCCTCATGCGCCCCACAACGAACATTTTTGCCGGCAGTACTCGGCACACAATAATATGTAATAAAATTTCAAAATTTCTCCCGAAATAAGAAATATAACAGCAGTGAAGGGATGTCAAGTGTCAAAACGCAAACATTGCATTTTTCTTGTTTTTTTATTTATGTTTATTATAATTTATTATTCAAAATAAACTTACGTTTCTATGAATATTGATTTTTTTAAAATTTTTTTTTGCAAACCACCGAAAAGTTAAATCTTGTTTGTTTGACCCAAGTTAGCCGTTGAGTTTGACACCCTTGCCATAGATGATAACCAACTATAAGACAAATGGCTAACCTATGACCCGTGGGTCAGACACTGACCCACGCAAGCTTTTTAATTGACCCACGATTGCTAAGCAAGCACTTGTTTATTTAAGCGGGTTTATTTAGATTTTCTAATTTGTGTGGATTATTTATACTCTATTTGTATTTTTTCAAGCACTGCATTGACACAAAAGTAATTTAAAAGCCGTCTATAACCTTCAGTTTTATCATTACAGTTCCAAAGTTACGCAAATGGCAACAAATTTATATGAAAGTATGTAATATTTGAAATAAAGCAAAAGTGTTTACCAAACATCAAAGTG
Organism: Trichonephila clavata; assembly: GCA_019973975.1. NCBI lineage: Eukaryota > Metazoa > Arthropoda > Arachnida > Araneae > Nephilidae > Trichonephila > Trichonephila clavata. The sequence goes on from BMAO01026645.1 coordinate 71,561, forward strand.
TATAATTTTACTCACATTTTCTTAGCTTAAGAAAATCGGCAAACCAGAGAAAAAATAACCATATTTAGAGCACTTTTTTCGGACAAAATGCACTTTTGTAAAGTTATGTTCAGTTATGTTTGTAGAACGAGACGTACATAGCACTTATATCGTCATCTCTCACCTTGTGAGGCGCCATGCGTATGTCTGTTACTCTCGATACTAGCAATTTTTTCTCGCAATTTAAGGTGCGCCTGTACGAGTGTTGAACTTAGTAGCACCCATTTCGAGCACATTTAAAAGTAATGTTTATTAATGTATATGTATATTAGGTATGTTAATACAAAATTTCTTCTCAAATTTCATTGCATTCTAAATACAAATATTATTAATTGTATCACTGTACTATGTTGGCGGTTAAAAAATTAAAAACAAGCCATACAAGTTCCAGGCCATATCAAGTTGAATGGTTTGATAAATAATTTGTGATTGAAAGGAATAAAATGGTTGTATGTGTAATTTCTAATATATAATAAAGTGACTTCAGTTACATATACTGTAAAAAGGCATTTTGAAACGTTGCATTCTAATCTCGGCATGTCCAGAGGCGGATTAAGGTAGTTGAAGGCCCCTGGCGGTAAAAGGTTTGGGGCCCATGGGCTTAAGAGTCGAAAAACTAAAGTAGTGAAAAGAGTCATCTACTTTAAATTCTCAAAATAAAATGTAGTGATATAATAAATATATTCGGCTAAAGAAAAATCTTAACTGTATATATAAAAAAATATTAAAAACCTTACTTCAGAGCTTACAGTTTTGCTATACAGTTTGATTTCTCTTTGGCAAATTCATCAATTATTTTTACCATATCTATTTTGTCCAAAACATTTTATTCTGTATATAATATGGCCATGTTGTTCAATTTTTCTTTTCTCCCATAGTACTTCTTAAATTATTTTTAACACGTTTTAAAACTAAAAAAGATCATTCACCTGATGCATTCGATATCGGTGTTGTTAAAAATATTTTCAGAAGTTTTTCTACATTAGGATTTCTCTTGCATGCCGATAAATTTCTAGCGGGGGTTCCATTATAACTTTGATTTCTTTTCATTTTTTGTTCCAAGGTGGCGTGGTTGGTTTGTCGCTGGCCTTTGCACTCATCAAGCTTGGGGCCCCTGGCGGCCGCCAGGTCCGACACCCGCTTAATCCGCCACTGGGCATGTCAACAGATGAAGAAAGAAAAATGTATTTTTTACAAAAGAAAAAGAAAGTTTCTCTCAAAGTAGTGTTTAGAAAGTTTTTTGGTTCCAAAAAATAGCTTTATACAGCTCCTAGTTTCTAAGTTGCCCATTGCATTGCTCGCCACGGGAAACCTCTTTCAGAAGGATTTGTAAAAAAAGCGTTTTTAGAATGTAGTCCTATATTGTTTGTTGATTTTAAAGTAAAAGACTTGATTATAAAGCTTATAAATGAGTTACCCATAATTCGCAACATCATTAAAAATCGAGTAATAGAATTAGAAAAAAATATTTTTTCCGCGAGAAATTAATAACTACTTAAATTATGCAGAAATGTATTCAATTGCTTTAGATGAGAGTAATGATGTATAAATCATAGGTTCCCAAACTTTTTAGCCTCATAGACCCCTTGGCAGGTTTTACAGTTTGTGGTAGACCCCTAATTTCCTAATATTAAATTTGTGCAAATCTATTAACTTAAATGTGTTTTTGACAGCAGGTATAGAGCTATTTTCTATAAAAGATTAAAATTTTTAACTGTAGTGAAGTATAGAAGGGTTTAAAATTTAAGAAAACATATTCTAGTTAATTTAATTAGTTAGTTAATTAAATTAAAATTTAACTAATGCATAACATAACTGTTACATAAAGTAACTGTGCAACAAAAAGAGTGCTTTTTGAGGGAGGGAGGAATCTGGGGATGCAATAATAACTTTGAACATTTGACATCAATCTTATCAGGGCTTAACCCTAAATATCTCCTCGATTAATGGTGTCTAGTATTTTCTTCTTTTTTTTTTTTTTTTTTTTGTTTGTTTGTTTTGGAAATTGGCAAGTACACCTTCTCAATCAAAAAAAAAAAACAATTCAAAGCTTTCTCAAGATATTCCATAATATGGAATGAATAACAGGTATATTTTTTTAAAGCTAAAATTGTTGACATCGTTTCTAAACTTTACATTAAGATCTTCGTTAGTGCGTATTCTTAGTGCTTAATTCTTATAATATGTTGTTGTTTTTTCAAAGTGACCATATGTTTTCACTGCCATTGTACTACGACAGTCAAAACATTCTCAAACCTAGTTTCAAAATCTAAAAAAAAGGGCATTTAAATGTTGGCGACGTCCAAAATTATGCACCTTTAGTTTAATTCTGGCAAGAAAGGCTGAGCGAAATTTAGTACTAATAACACATTTATGCTGTCGCCTTGTAACTGCAAATAAACTTCATTAAATTTAGTAAGCAAATCTGTTGAATAGGTAAGTCTAGTTTCCACTTGATTAAATTTCCTTTTAATATTAGTCACGATCTGGTTTAATGAGAACCACAATCGTAGACCCCCATTTACACTTCATGGACCCCCAAATTTTTATCTCATTGTCGTGGACCCCTTACAGATCGTCATAGACCACTCTGGGAATCACTGATGTAAATGGTTATGCACAATTAGCAGTTTTTGCTCGGTATTAGTATGGAAATATATAATGTGGAAGAAGAGTTAATAAAACTAATAACTTGTAAAGGGAAGTCCACCGGTCTTGATATGTTTAAGGAATTGTTGTTGTTGTCGTGTCCGTACCGCAGGGAAGGAATGAAAGTTGCCATTGCCTATGAGACAGGTTGGACTTCTTAACGATAGATGGCGACACCACCTATCTGCATCTCCACAATTTTGGCATGGAACTGAAGGGGAGGGAAATATTCTCCAGCCCCCTGCACTCATGGTTTCTGCTGCGACCACCCACAAGACTTTCGGGCCCACTAATTTAACGAGCACGTACTCCGTCTATACTCGGTGGTATTTAGTGGCATCGGGCATCGAACCCAGGCCATCCGATCTGGAGTCCGATGCTCTAACCACTAGGCTACCCATGGCCCTAAGGAATTTAATATTGAATTTAAATAAATGAGTACATTGACCTTCAGAAAATAGTTTCTGTATAACAGAGATGGTGCTCTTAGTATGGCAGGAAAAACTTTGGATTTATTCAGTATCTTAAACAAAATATTTCACATTTTCTGATTGAATTTTATTGTATAATACACCAGCAAGTTTTATGCATGAAACACGGTTTAAAAACATTTTCCAGTGTAATATCAGTTGTAAACGCACAAAAGCTCTCTATAAATGGCAATTTGCACAATTCTTAGAGGAAATTGAAAGCCAGTATTCAGGGATTTAGACATAAAAAAGCGTGCAATGGCTTAGTTTCGGTCAAGTCTTTAATCGGTTTGTAGCATTATTCGAAGAAATTAAGGTATTTTTAATTGAAAAAAAAGACAATAGTTTCAAAGAATTCCCCAATATACATTGGTTAAATGATTTTTGTTTTTATGAGACATCGCTCAGCATTCAAGGGTATGGACTGATAGTTTTGACGATGTTTGAAAACATTAAAATATTTATGACGAAACTTGACATCTTTACTAAGGATTTTGAAATGTGAAAATCATATGAAATATTACGAAATAATGAAATATTACGTGAAATATTGTTTGCAATTTCCTCAATTACAAAACATTTTCAAAGCACGATAATTTTTGAAAACTCCATTGACATTCAAGAAAATGCAATTAAAAATATTTAGTGATAAAACATGAAATAAAATAAGCTTTTGAGCAGAGATTCAATCAATTTAAAAGTTTGAAAAATACGTTTCACTTTGTTTTATATCCATATAAAACAAAATTTGAAACAATGGAGTTAACCGAATTTATGTAGCTAGGTATCGATAATTTAGAAATGGAATTAGTTGAATTTCGAAGCAGCGTAGTGCGGAACACAAAATTTGAAGACTTGATTTCTGAAGTAGAAGGAAAACTGTGGGGAAGTAGTGCAGAGAGAAAATATCTAATATATAAAATTCTCCTGTCACAGTGTTTGTAACCAAACTCCTCCGAAACGACTAAACCGATTCTTATGAAATTTTGTGCGTATATTCAGTAGGTCTGAGAATAGGACGTAAACTATTTTTCATTCCGATATTGCAATTAGTTGAAAAGATATTAATTAAAAACCTTAAAACGCGTAATTGTTTTACCCCTGTATGTTGCTTATTCCGCTGTTTATTTCGCTTGGCGTCGAAAATCAGTTTCGCGCCAGATGTGTGACTTTTCTCTGTTCCACCGTCCAAATCACCCTGCTCATGGCTTACAATAGCAAAATAGGTCTTTAAAGCAAATCAAAAATCACCCATTTTGGCGAGTGAAAAGGTTTTTTTTCCCCATTTTTTTGTACATATCTTTAATTCAAAAATTCATATATTGCATCGGTTTTCAAAACAAAAATATCTAAAATATTTGAGAAAAAAATCTTTTTTACTTCGTTATCATTATTTCAAATAAGTGACACGAGATAAATTAAAGGGCTAAATCGATTCTTTTGAAATTTTGTATGAAAATTCAGTAGAAAACAGTTTTTGCCTGGGGACATTGTCATGCAAATCTATCGATGCAGTTTGCGATACCAACGAAGATGTAAATTTTCCAGCAGAGTTTTGATTTCATTGGATTTGCCAAGCATGCCACCACACCATTTACAACTGAAGGTTGGATCTCCGATTATTTTGTTTCGTAATTTGAACCCTCCATGGCTGTGCAATGGCACGTGATTAGTCATGAAAAAATTGATTGAAAACGTTGTCGAACGCATTTTGAATGGCAAGTTCCGAGAATAAGATGTATTACTACCACGAATCATTATTATTCCCACAGATGTGCCAATTGAATTCAAACGGATTCAATTTCCAATTAGATGGGCATTCGCAATGACAATCAATAAGTCTCAAGGCCAATCGAAATCTGTTTATGGCTTAGATTTGGGCACACCGTGTTTTTCACACGGACCATTATACGTGGCATGTTCTCGCATGGTAAACCATCTAGTTTGTTTGTGTTGGCTAAAGGTGGACTCACAAATTTCGTACACTACATTGCAATAAGAGACTGATAATGTTATTTTTTAATTGTCATAATTTGTGACAGAAATGTAATTTGAAATTTTATTAGTTAAAATATTAAAAGTACAAATAATTAAAAAAAAAATGAATGTTTGGTGTTTTGTTACTTTTATAGGCCGTCATAGTTCACAGCGCTCCATTCCTCTTTCAGTCATATGCCACATCCCCACCCTTACAATGAGTTAGTTGTTTTTTATTTGACTACCAAGATATTCACTAGAAATAATTTATATGGCAAAACAACGTTTGTGCCGGGTCAGCTAGTATATATATATATTTTGATCCCACAGTAAAAATTTATTGATTGATTGAATGTTTACGTCGCACTGTTCAGCTACTCGAGGGCTTTTGGCGACGGACCTCGTAATTTTGAATCATGGTCAAGTGACAAAGACGACACCTGAGCTGGCACCACTCTCCTAACTACCACACCACACCAACGGGAGGACGTTTGAGCTCTCGACAGATTTAACGTGCATCACTTCCCTACACGAGTCCGTTGCCTTGACCATTAGGCTACCAGGGCCCTCAGTAAAAATTTGAAAATATTGAATTAAGGGTATGGATTCTTACCAAATAATTTCATATCCATAAAAAAAACTAGTTAATGCTCTTTTAACGATGTTTGGGTCCACATATTTGGATGAAAAATTGTTTTCTTCAATGAACTTTGTAAATATTTTAATAAAAATTGACTTGACAAAGAATTAACTGCAAAATGCGTTAAACAAATGAATACGAAATATTAACCTAATATTAAAAAACAATCTGAAAATAAACAGTAACACAGATTTCTCATTAAATACTTTACGATAAAAATTTTGTTATACATATATATACTAATAAATAATATTTCATAATATATATTGTATGTAATTTTCATTACTCCTTGTTCATTCAAACACTTATTACCATTTGTACCAAACATTTAAGAATTTCTAGCCCCCTAAAATATTTATATCGTCAAACCACGCCCATTTTTACCCGTGAAGCCAATTGAATTTTAAAGATGTTTAGTTTTAAAAATACTCAGTTAAAAATTTTTAAACTTAACGCAGGTGTAAATGGGCATTAGTAACCCAAGAGCTATTATTACAAAAATATTAACAAAATTTGACTCACGTTTTAAAAAGGTTCGCATCCATTACTCATGGTTTTCGAGAAGTGTGGTGGACGATGGTCATGCTCCCAAACCTAGACGTTCCCATACACGTTTTTGTTGGTCATTAAGAATTAATTCGAAACGGAACTCATCGCTGAAAACAATTCTGCTTCAGTCCGTGAGATTTGAAATTGAATGTTCCTATACCACTGCAAAAGCGCTTAGCAGATGAGCAACGGCGAGAGACAGTTGGCACAATAACCTCAGGCTCCGTTCGCTGAGTCGCCTACCAATGGTCATTGTAGCCAGTGGTGTCCTGATTACTTGTTGGATTGTTGGTAAGGACGTAACAGGTGATATAAGCGATCGATCAATGATAACTGTTCTCGCATTCTATCTTCGCTTTCGGTCAAATGTTACCTTTTATACGAACAAGGTTCGCCCCCTTCTGCCAACATCGTCGAATAATGACATCTCTCCCATCCAAACATTAAGCGATCCTGTGGTTTGGCAGCCCTGGTGCCTCTGAAAGTAACACATCCTCCCTCAAAAGGTGACATGCGTGAGGCATCAGTTAAGTCCCCGTGGATCAATGGAACCACATTCGCAGTGACGTAAGGTGTTATCATTGGAACGTTCTGCTTTATATATCATCTGGATTCTCCCTTCCAATTCGCTGGAGCTATAACTTATCAGATATCGGCACCAAAATCATTCGCATACTCTATTGTAAGATAAATGCATACACAATTTCATCCGTTTGGATCTCTTTATTGATTGATGGGATTATGAAGAGATTGGTATAATTCCCACTTGCTTTCACAAATATAATTAATTTAATTTCAAAAGTGTATTATACAATTGAAAGATTTCCTGTTTAATGTTTCATTTGATTGAAGTATTTTTAAATAACATAGTTCTTTCATGGATAAAAATGTTCTTTGTAAAACTTTGAACAATTAAATATGTTGTTGATCAAAAGACTTAAAATATAGAGTGCAAGCAATTTACCGACTTCATCATCGTGAATCATTCTTCGTCCTCTGATCGTGTTTGGATTTTATTTCAACATGTCGCCAGAAGATGTGGCATCAATGCATTAATAAATCGGGGATCAACATACTAATGTTGGTGAGACGAGTATCTATAGAGAGGGAAAAATAAAATCAAGTGTAACCCTCACAACTTGACTGTAGCTCAAACCTTTATAACGTTCGTGGAAACCTATAGTTCTTAGTTAAAACCTTCTAATGAAATATCTTTTCAAAATTGAAAAAAAAAAAGTAGCGCAATAATAAAATATTTCTTCTCTCTGTAGCTTACTTAAAAATTTCATATCACATTTAAGTTGTATTCCGCGATTTTACTAAATTTATATAATTATGATTTATTTCATACTTTTGTGAATGAATTTTTGAGTCATAAAACTCATAAATATACATATATTATATAGAAAGAGTGAAGAAAGGAGAGATATGTTTGAACACCCAGAGATATTATGAACATCAATTATTAAGAATAATAGAAATTCCGATAAACAACACAAAAATCCAGATTTTGAATAATTAATATTTTTGATGCAAAATTAATCCAAATTTATATTTTCTAGTAATATTTACCATGACATGATTTCCTCAAAAGTAATTAACGTTTTTTTTTTACTTTGAACTGGGGGGAGTACCCTTTGTCCCCCTTACGGTGAACCAACCCCCGTTGTACAAATTATACTACTGTTCATACTCATTGCTCAAATTGTAAAACTAATATCCATATATTATCTATTTCTATTTTCTTTCAATATATTGTGAGCAGGAATTTTGAACGGAACCTTGGTGAAATATTGGCGATAGAGCCAAGTTGGTGTAATTTTTTGGCGACCATATGGATCCTTCTGGAAATTACTGGAGAAAAATGTAACATCAGGATCTCTGACGTAAGCAGATTTTTCGAGAAAACGCTGGAAGGTAGGGGAGGGGCCAAGGCAAATCATTATAGGCGCTCCTCTTTAGTTAAGTTCGACTTTTACGAGCCATTTTTTTGCTTATGTATAAATAAATTTATTACACTATCACGAAATTTATTTTATGTGTAACATCTTTCCTCTCGGTTCCTGGAGATTTGTAGGAGTGATTTCGTGAAAAGGGACGGAAATGTGTAACAGGAAGTTGGGGAAGCGCGCGCTATTTAATTTGACCAATCAGCGCGCTTGGAGGTGTCACTTCGCTACCCTCGCAGTGAAGTTCTGTTTTTTCTCCTTCATTCGGAGAAATTTCTCCTTCCTGCGGTCTAGGCCGTGGGATCTTTGTTTTTGTTTTGTTTTCTCACTTCAGGATCAAATAAGAAGCTAAGTCCATTAGATCGATCTTATAAAGATATATCCACATAGGGTCCAACTCTAGAAGCCATCAAGCCGCCAGCTTTTTCTATATTGTTAAATTTAGCATTTCAAAAGATTCTACTTCAAAAACTCGGTTTCGTTCGCGCTTGACTCTAAATCCACTTCGCACATGCCAGCAAGTCTTATTAGACTTCACCAAGGATTAACTTGCGATCTTTACGCTCAATTGTCAAAGTCTGAGGGCTCACCAAACATATTTCGACGTTATTTCACAAAATTGTACGTTACTCCTGTTGGCAGAGACGTGGTTAGTAATGACGAACGTGTTTCGATACCTAACTTCGATTGCTGCGTAAATTTAAACGACCGGGACACAGAGCAGCTGGTGTTGCGATCTATCGCAAACAGATCAACTCACATGTTGTGGCTCCTATATGGATATTACTTATCGTCAAACAAGGGGACTGGGGATTGTTAGTCAAGATATTGGGGACATATGTGCGGCAGAGTGCTTATTTGAAAATGGACAAACAGTGATTTCGGTGGTCGTATACATTTCACCGAATTAAACGGTTCAAAAAAATTAAAGATTTCCTGCATTTTTTACTTTTACCATATACCGAAGGTGGTTCTGCTCTTTAAAAAAAAAAAAACTATTATTCGCTTCCCATGATTTTGAGTGGTGATTTTAAAGTTAACTTCAGTTTGCTAGAAGCCGAGCCACTCATAGCTTTTTTGAATGATCAACTCAAGCTCGAAATAAACACAAATCGAAATATTTGGACAACTAATAGTGATACTGTTATTGATGCTATTTTTCAACGGTTTTTAAATACAAGTATATTAGTCATAATAAATCACAAGTATATTAGTCATATTTTAGTTATAAGTTATCATTACCACTCTTCCCCAAATTGAACAAGAATAATTATTTTTGATAAAAAATTGCATTACTCCTTGTGTTAATTAAATAAAATTTTCATTAAAGATATAATTATTCCATAGAAAATTATTTCCAATCATACTCGATTCGTTTTTTTCAGGATTAAAGTTGCTATTGCGAATTTACCACAATAACATGTCAGATGTTACACATCGTAAGCGACTACTGCTCGCTTCTACTTCTTTTTTATATAGAGAAGAGAGATATACGTACAACTAAACGATTGAAAAATGTTAATATAGCTAAAATTTTATACGATAATATAACTTTAAAAATAATTTTCCTTAAAGAAACTACAATAAGTATTCTTTAAAAATGAATATTTTTATTCAATTGTTAATTTTCTTTTTCTTTAATTATGAAAATAAACATAAAACAACAATTAGAATTGAAAAAAAGCGTGAAATAACTTCCATTTACCTAAGGGTCTCAGGGGTGTTAACTTTTTCTAAGAGGGTTGAAAATATAAACAATATTCAAATTCATATAACTCTTTTAAATTAAATATAAATAATTCGAATCTTTTACACATTATTTATAAAGGAATGAGGCTTCAGAAAAATGTAAAATGTTTAAAATATAATCATAATTTTAAAAATTATAAGCATATGAAAATAAGAATTTTTTTTATAAGAAATATTAAGTTTTATTGCGCGCATGCTATTTTCAAAAGTATTAGCTTTAATTACTAGCAATAAGTTGGTTTATGAAGTTAAACGTATCCTTATTACACCGTAGTAAATTTAAATAAATATAATAATAAATTATATTTTTTAAAAATAAAAAAATTATATTTTCAAAATTTTTTTTAAAAAAACAAAAGACATATTATTCTTAATTTACTAGGGCTTAAAGTGTATGATACATTTTATAATTCTATAAAGTTTTATGCATCAAAGGCTACTATTTTAGAAAATAGCGTGCGCGCAGTAAAACTTAATTAATATTTCTTATAAAAAAATTTCTTATTTTCATACGCTTATAATTTTTAAAATTATGATTATATTTTAAACATTTTACACTTTTCTGAAGCCTCATTCCTTTATAAATAATGTGTAAAAAATTCGAATTATTTAATTTTAATTTAAAAAGTTATATGTATTTGAATATTGTTTACATTTTCAGCCCTCCAGAAAAGGTTAACACCCTGAGACCCCAACTACAATTATCCGAACAATTGATAAACAACATCAAATCCCAATGTTATAGTTTTATTCTTCTCTCTCCAAAAATTCAGTTTTCTCAGGTATGTTAGAATGGATGTGTGTATTCTATCTCAAACATACATATTTATTTTTTTTTAATTTCTCCGCAATTTGGTATCTCCAGATCAGTTATAATGTCCATTACTGATATATTTTTCGTCTTTAAAATCCAATTTTATATTCAAGAACATTCCAATTCATAGCAGCTAATGTTATAATTCGAAAAACAAATTAGATCTACACAAATAATTTTAGATAATATATTGAAATAATATCTACATTATTTTAACTATCTAATAAATGTCAGAAATTGAAAACATTACGGGAACATAAACGAAAAGGTTAAACTATCAAATAAGACGAATTTATGAATCATTGTTTATGATAAGCAAAACTTATATATATATCTATATTATCTTTTAAAAGTTATCGTTTAAAATAATATTCCATTGATCGTTAGATTTCGTAATTTAAAATTTTCTTGAACGGAATTTGTTATAGTTAAAAATTGCATTATTACAATAAAAAGAAAATAATATTCACTTTAATAGGAACAGATGATAAATGTACCTTACATGTTTCAAATTATCCCAATGTGTTAAACTGTATGTCCATACTATTTCGTTCTCATGTTTTTCACCGTTTCCATAACAGGAGAAAATCGTTTGCAATTACTTAATAATTCACAACTCAACTTTTTAATAACTTTATGCGAGTTTTTTTTATATTTTTTTATTATGTTGTAAGCTTATGTAATACTTTTTTTTTAATATTAGACAATTACACTCATGCCATAAATTAAGGTATCCGAACACGTTCAGAGTACTTTTTAACAAAATAACATACTAAAATTTATAAATGCTCTTTTAGGACTCAATACCAATAAATATAACTATTTAACTATCAAAATTTTAATTAAATTGCCTGAATTTTACAAAAATCACAATTATAAGTGAAATTTTAGCAATATTTTTGAAAAACTTCAAAGCAGTTAGAGAAAAAAGTAATAAAGATGTATTAGTAAAAGTATTACCAAAACATATTAGATGCATTTAGCTAGAAAATGTACTAAAATTTCAATTTTTTATTAAAATTTGAAAATTTTAGAGCTGATTGAGTAAACATTATAAGAAATTTTACATTTTTTATGAGACCATTATTTAAATAACAAGCCATAGCTCAAAAAGTATTCACACAATAAGAAATATTTTAGTACATTCTCTAGAAAATAACATAAATATCAGGTTCAAAAAGTTTTATAGAAATATATTCGTAATATTTTGAGATATTAGACTCGCCATGATAGATTTTGAGCAATTTAAATGCCCACTTCTGGTAGATCAAAAACCCACTTCCGATTTTTCTAAATTTATAAAATTGATTGTAACTTGGTCTCTAGGTAATGTAGAAACAAAACAAAGTATGTTTCGTAAAGTCAAACGAGAGCTCTATTCAATAAAATAAAAAACAAAAATATCTGTCTTGACTGAATTTGGTCATTTTCAACGTGTTCGGATACCTTAAGGATAATTCAGAATCACACAGAAATTGAACTCTAAATAAAAATTTCACCTGTAGAATTATCACACACATCTTGAAGAAGAATATGCAAATTACAAGAAACCACCAGATGGCGCGGATAGTACGTCACAATGACGAGAGTGTAAGAGAGGGTATATAAGGAGCGGTGGCAAAGAAGTAAAATTGTTCACAAGCGCATTAAAAGCCTTTCAGTGCAATAACCGCATAGTTATGGCACAAAGGAAGCATTTGGATGATTTTTTACGTGGCAGAATTATCGGACGACCGGAATGTGGACGTACCCAGCTGGAAGTATCCGAGGAACTTGGAATCGCCCAGAGTGGCAATCTCCAGGCTTT
>BMAO01026645.1:111866-132984 GCA_019973975.1 Trichonephila clavata
GCGCAGTACATTTTTTTTAGCGACCTTTTTGTTTTTCCAACCGGAGCTTTCTCACTTGCTCCGGACGTTTCGTTGCTACCGCTGATTTTTGGCCTTCGTTCCTTCGGTGTGGAATCGTTTATTCAGGTAATTTTAATTATTTTTCTCTACATTAATTTTTACAAGCTTTTATTTAACTTACAATGTATGTATGTATGTAATTTGTTCGGGTGGAATCTTGCAACTCAATTTTCAAGCTGATATCCTCACTTCATTGAGCTGAAATTTTGTATACACGTTCAGTTTGGATGACAATGCATGTTTTGACAATTTATATTTCGATATTGCAATTAATTAAAAAGATATTAATTAAAAACATTTAATTAGTTTTGGGCGCCAACTTTGATACATCTGCATTGTTGTAATAATGTTATTTTTACAACAATGACAAAAGTTGGCGTCGAAAATCGGTTTTCAGCCAAACTAAAATTTCATAACGTTGCGCTATTCACTGTATTTATTAACTTTGTCTAAAAAATAATTAAATTTCTACAACGTAAAAATAATCTAATTTCTGCAACGTATGCAATTTTTTTACAAATTTCTATCTATTTTCTTGGATTTAAATTCAAAACAAAAAAAAGTCGAGCTATTTTTCAAGTAGATTGGTACATTGTATACTTTTCTCAACGCTGCCAAGTTAAACTGAGATGGAGTATTGTAGAAATTAAAAAAAATTATCTAACTTTAATCTATGAAACTCAGACAAAAAATAATTACAGAATTGGAAGGATCATTTTTTTTATATATCTTACCATCAAAAAGGAATCCGCTAGGAAAACAATAAGAGAAAAATATTATCCAGAAATGCAATGTATTTTCAATTAAAAATAATTTTATATTAAAATAAATGAATTTTTTAAAGAAATTTTTTAATTTTAAGCCTGCAAGTAATTTAAATATACCTCATTTTTATCACCAGTAATCTAAACACACACTGCGACATGTGTCCTTAAATTTAATTACAAATAGTATCTGTTAATTTTATTTGAAAAATTACGGCAATTTTGTTTCTCTAGATGAGTTAGGTACATTGTAAAACTAGCTCATGGTTATTGATATCCATAAAATGTGCCAAAAGAGAATAATTTGCACAAATAAGGAGATTTTAAAAATAAAGAGAGAAAAAAAATCGAATCTGAGAAGAAAAATTTCGTTAAATAGGAAATGCACTTCGCTATTTGGAGTTATTTTACGAAGAAAAGAGTAATATGTGCTTGGGTCCAGGAAAAAGTTCTTAAAATAGAGAATTCCCAAAATAGAGGTTCATTACATGGAGGTTTGACTGTATAAAAATAATACGATGGTTAATTATTTTTTCAAAATCAAGTTTCTAAAGATGACCTGAGCAATTAAAAAAATAGATTCTTACGTAGAAGATATCCAATGTCCAGCAAAATATTATCATTAGTTGAGAAAACTTTCATTTTTGATTACAACATGCGTTTTGAATTTTAAGCATTTTATTGATTAATACAAATATTTAAATGCTTTTTTGAATTTTTTAAATAAATAACTAGATTTTTCTTCTAATATGTGAGAGAAATATATCCCTTACCTTCAAAATATTTCAAATAAATAATATATTCTTTAAGATTTTTCAAAAAATAATCACAATTTTAATTAAACATTTTATAACTTCGTCATTTATTAAGATAATTTCACGAAACCTTTTATTCGTGTGTAGAACAATATTACCCAAGATCTGCACGAAGATTGACAAAAATACGGATTTAAAAAAAATTGTGTTTTTCGTCTAATACCCTTTTTGCGAGAATTGATTCAGCTAAATCAGGGATGGTGAACCAGCGTTGAAAGAGTTGAACAGGCTGAGAAACCTGTCCAGCGATAACTAAAAAGTAAAAAATAAATTAAAAATAAAAAAAACTTTTTTAAGCACAAGCTTTTATTTAAACGCTCTAAAAAGAATAAAATAAACTTTTCCTTCAAAACTTATTTTACTGTCAACTTATAACGTCATTATACAATTTATATGATATAAAAGCTTGTCGCGAGATTTACCTGTGTAGATAAACAAGTAAAATAAATAACTTGACCTCAATGATTTTAATTTTTAAAAATTTAAACTAAGTGAATACGAGTACTTAAATCTCGCGACAAGCTTTTATATCATATAAATTGTATAATGACGTTATAAGTTGACAGTAAAATAAGTTTTGAAGGAAAAGTTTATTTTATTCTTTTTAGAGCGTTTAAATAAAAGCTTGTGCTTAAAAAAGTTTTTTTTATTTTTAATTTATTACAGATTATCACGATGTCCAGCGATGCTATTAGAGTGAATGTTAATGAATGTATGGCAAAGTATGATGAGTATTCGGAAAGGTTTTTTGCTCTCTTACCTGTTTTTGGTAAGAAAGCAGTTTTGGAATGGTGCATGAAAGGAGGTTTGATTGGATCATCGTATGTATGTCCGAAATGTGGAGAGCGTATGGAATTGAGAGAAAGGACGGGAAAGAAAGTTAATGATGGTTTTGAATGGTATTGTAGGAATCAATCGAGTGTAAAAGAGGATAATCATTATGTGTCTCGGAGTGTCGGAGAGCCCTTTTTTTAAGGTAAGTTAAATTATTTCCATTTTTAAATCACATAATTTTTGCAATAATTTTCAGTTTCAAAACTTTAAAATGCTATTTTTTTAATGATTTCTCTTCCGCCATCTTGAATTTCGCACTCCGGCGTTGCGTGTTGTGGTAGGGTTGCTACTCAAAACACAACACGCAAAAACACGCCAAATTGGCGATTTTTCAAAATTTGGCGGACCAGTGGCCGATTCGACAATTTCACCCATTATTTCCGAATCTAATTTTTTTTGGTAGGTCAAGTTAACATATAAGACAGAATTTGGAGTACATATTCCTTGCATTGATGAATATTTTATTAATTAAGCATATGCATAAGGGTTATTATGCATAAGCATAAAATTTCACTATTAGTCTGTAATACAATGATTTCAAAAAACTGTATGGAGAATAATAATGCTTATCATTTATAGGGACTTTGAGTTGGAAACTAATTTTCCAATGTAGTCACCAATAAACGAATATTGGAAATATCTGATAAGATAAATTCAATATACAAATGCATTAAAATGCTAAAATATAATAATTTAACTTATTAACACATAATAATTCAATCAAAAAATTACATCAACTTAACATAATAGTATTAGCAATCAGTACAAGCCTGAATTTGGTGCATCTTCTATGAGTATGTTGCTGCATTTGGCTCAATAGCTATAACCAGTTAGATTTTGTTGCATATGGAGCAACAAAGGCTATATTATCCCCTTAAAATGGAATATATGTTTTTCCCTTCTTATTTTACATCCAAGAATTTTGTCCTGTAAAAAAAACCTCCAAGTAATTGTTAACTGTTAAATGTTCCAAAAATTCTCTGAAGGTGATATACCTATAACCAATAAGCTAATAGTAGAGCAAAAAGAAAACTTAATTCAAATTAACTGCAATTAACCAATTGGCAAAATTTAAAAATAGTGCTGCCCATTTATACTATAAGCAAACTATATACAGAATATTTAAAAACAGTGTCAACTATTTACACTAATAGCAGCTTGTATAATACAGAATTTGCCAGTTTTAAGTATTTAATTTCTAGGTCCTAAAAATTGACAAGTCTCAGTGAATTATAAGAAGCAATAGATTATGACATACAACATCACACAGACCAGATATTTATAGAAAAGCTGATAAGCCATCAAAATTTTGAAACTGAAAACCCAAATTTATATCAAACTCACTTTTCAGTTTTATGCATTGTTGAACTTGTAGAGTATAACTTCCTATGATAAAATAAAAATATATTGTAGCTGTTTGTCAAAAAATTCAAGGTTTTAATTTCTAATTTACTTTCTTATAATAGAAGGAACTTGTTTAAAAGAATTTATAATATTAAAAATGTCCATATTTGTTAGATAATCTGTCAATTTTCTTATGCATATGCAATTTAAAGTTTTAAAATAGGTATTTAATCTCTTATTTATTTTTTTAATCAATATATCAACCAATGTAGATTTTTCAATCCTATGTATTAAAACTTCGGAATAGATTGGATAAGCATGACTAAAATATTCAATTATTTCTTCCCAAATTTGTTCATTGTGTAAATTGTTAGTGATAAATACATCATGCAATGAAACATTGTAATAACAAAAAATTTGCTTAATTTCTTTGATTTCAGAAATACAGCTGCTTACATACCAAAATATTTCTTTTTTTGCTTTTTTATCACTATAAAATGTAAAATTAAACAAACCATCAAAATGTAATATAACATACTTAATTATGAATTTTAGATACCCGAGGATTTCTTCATCTAAAGATAGGCTGTAAATCACAGAAATATCTCGAATAGTTTCAAGACAAATAGAAGTCATATCATATGTATATGAATTAACACATGCTCCTTTTTTCAGTAAATACATTATAATATCCTTATTAAAACGTGGATTTTTAAAAGCTATACTCACAGCAGTATTGTTTTGAGAGTCTTCTTGGTTAATGTTAAATCCACACAATAGCAATTTTTCAATTACTTTGCATGGACCATGAGGAGTGTTTACAGCACAGAAAAGAGGAGATACTACAAATTTATCTGGATCGGAGTATTTCAGAAGTTCCTCAAATATTTCAAAATTACAACGGGTATTTTTTATTGCATAATGTAAAGGAGATTTCTTACTACTATCTAAGGCATGAACATGAGCTCTGTGAATTAACAATTCTTTTATATGACTTAATGTACACTTACCATAAAATACTGCAGAATGTAAAGGTGTCCTTTTGAAATTATCCAATAGTAAATTTATATTTGTGACATGCTCTAATAACTTTCTTATTGTACCAACTTCACAACACTCATTTTTCACAGCATAATGCAAAGCAGATAAACCACGTTTATCTCTAATATTAGGATCTGCCCCATAATTTAATAGTTCAAAAATCACTTCAGTATTTACAAAAGGAGCTTGTACAGCATTTATTAAAACAGAAGCTCCAGAGTAGCTTTGAGCATTAACATTGCCTTTACGCAGCATTTCCCTAATTATAAATAATGGACAACTAGAATTAATAACTGCTAAATGCAAGGGTGTGAATTTCTTCATGTCCATAACATTTACATTTGCACCATTATGTATAAGAATTAAGACATGGCTCGTGTAATAAAAATCATAACAAGGTTTCCCATAACGTTTCTGAGGTATACAAGTCAAACATAAATCATTATATAAACACTTAGTAATCATACAATGCAAGAGAGAATTGCCATATTTATCATAAGCATTGACATTTGCACCCCATTTTAATAATGTTTCGATAATTGACAAAGGACGATGATATTTAAAAGCATAATAAAGGACTGACTTTCTGTTGCAGTCTTGTTCCGAAGGACTTGCTCCAGCTCTTAAAAGCATTTCAATTATACCAAAGGGAACATTTTGGTTCCTAACAGCTATAATAAGAGGAGATGTATAACCTGTTTTATGAGCATATGCTCCATTTTTTAACAAAATTTTCACAATATCACAGTTACTAAAAAACACAGCTGCACATAAAGGAGTACAGTTAAGATAATCCTTTGCATTGACATCGGCTCCCCGTTTTATAAGCTCTATCACTATCACATTCTGGGATACACTACTATCCGAATTTATTGCTACAGCTGCATGCAGTGCAGTACCTCCAAAATAATCTCTTATATTAACATTTGCTCCATGATTCAATAATGCATTTGCAATACTATGATTGGGTCGTGGATTATATACAGAATAATGCAGAGCAGTTCTTCCATACTTATCACATGAATTCACTGCAATACCTTTTGCTAAGAGAAGCTTTACATCATTTTCATTCAAATCCTTATTCTTCAGCAATTGAATTAATGATGGGCAATCGTCATCAAATTCTTTTCGTGCACTAAATTGCCGCCGTTTTAGTTTGGGTGGAGGAATTTTAACTCTAGCCATAATTTATTCTAAAAGAATTAAATATTTATTTTAGATAATAAAATGAAACTAAAACATATCAGAAACTTGAGCAACAATTGCTCATCAGTTTCACGTAAAACTAAAATACTTACTCAAGTAAAGTCAAGTAACGTTTAAAAAGAACACGTGCAAGGCTAACCTTATTTTATAGAGAAATATGGATTAGATTGGATTTCAGGGCTTAAGTACAGCTAAATCATATGCGCACGCATCTTGTTCAGTTCAGTTCCATACAATGATACGATAGTGACAGATAAAAGGAACAAACAAGACCGGACGTGTAATGCGCAATTTCGTTGGCAGCACCTATTCCTATAATCTACAAACAAGGATGGGTTACTTTGATATTTTTGGCCTCTTTTTGAAAATCGCCAAGTTCATCGTTGGCTTAATTGAACCTACTAAAATCATTCTTGCTATAGCGCTCGTGCTGAAAGGTTCGTATATAAAATTCTAGCGGGGAGATTTATTGATTAGGTATTTTATAACTTTGAATTATAATGTTTAATTGTTAAATTTTTTTGCAGTTTTTATATTGTATCAATTTCTTGTTAAGTTTTCCATCATTTTAACATATTTGCTGATTTATGGAATTTCTAACTTACGTGAACAACTAAAAACTTTGATTCATAATTTTGAATTATTATTATTTTACTCTTTTTATATTGTATTTTTATTTTATTTTGTGC
Organism: Trichonephila clavata; assembly: GCA_019973975.1. NCBI lineage: Eukaryota > Metazoa > Arthropoda > Arachnida > Araneae > Nephilidae > Trichonephila > Trichonephila clavata. Next base: position 118,620 of record BMAO01026645.1, read on the forward strand.
TTTGATTTGATGTAATTAACATTTTCCGTTCATCGACTTTCTAGCTTCTGCCGTGTAAAAGCTCGATTCTCCAATCACGTGAATGTAAAAATTTTATGCTTTGATTATTTATAATGTTTGGTTGGATTGTCGAATCGGCCACTTATCCCGCCAAGGTTTTCTCGCCAAATCGATAACTGCGCCAAATGTGGTAACCCTCCTGAATTTGCTATCTTTTGAGGGAGAAGTCAGATCAACAGAATTTCGCGCATGCGCAGTACATTTCTTTAATTTTAACAGTTTTCGCCGCAATTTCGCGCATGCGTAGCAAATCTCTGTTTTTGAACATTTTACTCGGAAAAGTAATTAACTTTAACCGGATCATTTCGCGCATGGGCAGTACATTCTTATTAGTTTAAAAATTAACGTTTTTTATTATTGAGCATGCGCAGTGCATTTTTTTAGCGTCCTTTTTGTTTTTCCAACCGGCGCTTTCTCACTTGCTCCGGACGTTTCGTTGCTACAGTTGATTTTTGGCCTTCGTTCCTTCGGTGTGGAATCGTTTCAAGTAATTTTAATTATTTTTCTCTACATTAATTTTTACAGATTATCACGATGTCCAGCGATGCTCTATTAGAGTGAATCTTAATGAATGTATGGCAAAGTATGATGAGTATTCTGAAAGGTTTTTTGCTCTCTTACCTGTTTTTGGTAAGAAAGCAGTTTTGGAATGGTGCATGAAAGAAGGTTTGATTGGATCATCGTATGTATGTCCGAAATGTGGAAAAAGTATGGAATTGAGAGAAAGGTCGGGAAAGAAAGTTAATGATGGTTTTGAATGGTATTGTAGGAATCAATCGAGTGTAAAAGAGGATAATCATTATGTGTCTCGGAGTGTCAGAAAAGGGTCATGGTTCGAATTGAGTAACATGGATATGTGTACTGTTTTGCTAGTGATGAGAAAATGGTTTGGTAGGTGCCCGCAGAAATATGCCGTCGCAGACCTGGGTGTTGGTTCACACACGGCTGTCGATTGGTACAATTTCTGTCGGGAAGTTTGTATACATGTTTTGATAAGAGATAGTTGCAAGATTGGTGGAGTGGATCAGGTTGTTGAGGTGGATGAAAGTAAATTTGGGAAAATGAAGTATGCAAGAGGAAGACCCGTGAAAGGAAGATGGGTGTTTGGAGGGACTGAAAGAAATTCGAACAAATGTTTTTTTCGAGTTGTGCCACGTCGTACGAAAGAATGTTTGCTTGCGGTCATTAAAGAATGGGTGTTGCCGGGTACCACAATCATTTCGGATTGTTGGGCATCCTACAATTGCTTGCAAGATGAAGGTTTTCAGCATTTGAAGGTTAACCACAGTCTGACGTTTGTGTGTCCGGTAACAGGTGCGCATACTAATAGCATTGAGGGCTCGTGGAGCGGAATCAAACGTTTCCTCGGAAATACGACAAATCGAACCGAGGAAATGTTTGATTCTTATCTGCATGAATTTATGTGGAGAAGAAGAAATTCCCACTCCGTTGCGAACGAAGTATTCAAACGGTTATTAGCGGACGTCGCTAGTGTTTACCCCCCTTTGCTACAGGACAAAACGCCGGAGCAGGAGCAGGAAATTATTCCGGACGATGACCATGTTCAGCCGGGCACATCATCGTAAATGTCAGCAAAAAACTCCTTTTTTTAAGGTAAGTTAAATTATTTCAATTTTTAAATCACATAATTTTTGCAATAATTTTCAGTTTCAAAACTTTAAAATGCTATTTTTTGATGATTTCTCTTCCGCCATCTTGAATTTCGCGCTCCGGCGTTACGTGTTGTGGTAGGGTTGCTACTCAAAACACAACACGCAAAAACACGCCAAATTGGCGATTTTTCAAAATTTGGCGGAGAAGTGGCCGATTCGACATTTTCACCATTTTTTTCACTCATAGACCTGCTTACTTGATATTGAATTTTTTCAAATTTAGATATTTAAAATGTGACAGCTGGAATACAGTTATTTAATTTAAAAATTTTAAATTTCCTAACTGTTGGGAACAGTAGTGGGAAAATTTAAAGAAATATTTATCAATTAAATGAAAATTCAATTCACACATAAAATATCTGCTACATACAATAAATGAGCAACAAACAATAATTTTAACCTGATGTTTTAATATCAAATTTTAATCATTTAGCATTAATTTTGTTAGAATTAGCCCTAAACCTTACCGGTTAGTGTTCAGTCTTTTTGAGATTGGCTATTTCTAAAATTTCTTTTTCTCCAGGAAAAGCAATTAAGAGAGAACTTTCTCACGATAGATACTCCATATATTGGGATGAATAGCAGGTACATCTTTTTACAGCCAAAATTGCGGATATCGTTTCTAAGCTGTACTTTTAAGATCTTCGTTAATGTTTGTTTCCATCAGTTTCTCTTGTAATATTTTATTTATTTAATTTCAGCAAGATGATATGGATTGATTGCCTACTGTGGTATTGCCTACTGATTGATTGCCTACTGTGGTCGTCACTTAGTCAAATCATTTTCAAACGTAGTTTCAAAATATGAAGAGAGGGCACTTAAATACTAAACGTTGGTTAAAACGTCGAGTTAGTGGCATGCTGTCTGTGACAGATAAAGGTCCTGGAAGAATTCGCAAGGTCCAATATTATACTTCTTTAGCTTAATTCTGAGTGAGTGAATATTAAGTCGCACTGTTCAGCTACAAGAGGGCTTTTGGCAACGGACCGCATCATTTTGAACCATGGTCAAATGACATGGACGACACCTGAGCTGGCACAACCCTCTTCTAACTACCACACCAGCGGGAGGACGTTTGAGCTCTCGACAGATTTAACGTGCATCGCGCCCCTACACTGCGTTTCTTCAGTGGTATTGGGCTCGAACTCATGACACGCTAGCCATGATCCGATACCTTGACCACTTTGCATAATTCTGACAAGAAACGCTAGCCATGATCCGATACTTTGACCACTTGGCTACGGAGGCCACTGAGTTTAATTCTGACAAGAAACGCTAAAACACAGTGCTTCTTATTTTAATCAAGTTTGGGCTTTTACATACATGCGTTTGTTTACTCTCTAATTTTAGTTAGATGCATGCGTTTATATTACAAGTATAACAAAATATGTAATTTTAAAGGTAACATCTGTGTAAGTGGGCTATTCTACTGAATGGAAGTTAAAACAAAGTCACAGCCAGATTAAGATAGATCCACTATCGTAGACCCCCATTTACACTTCATAGACCCCCAATTTCTTTTTTCGCTGACTTAGAACCTTGTAGGTCATTGTAGACCCCTGGGGGTCGATATAGACCACTTTGGGAATCACTGTCTTTAAGGGAAAGAGGTTTGGCTGAAATGTAGAAGTAATTGCCGGAGTTGAAGCCTTTTTTGAGAGCAGAGACAAATCGTTCTACAAAAAAGATATTAAAATTTTTGAAGAGCTCTGGGCTGAATGTATCATTCTTGAAAGGGAGTATCTTGATAAATAAAGTACAATTTTGTCTAAAAGTTGTTGTTTTATTAGTTAGGCCCGGGACTCTTATTGAGTAATGTGTTATGTAGTGCGACTGCATTTATATCTCTATAGACCTAGACTTCGACAGTGTAAAAAATAGTTATCCCAGTTACTAAACATAATGCATGGATAGGTGACACTTGAGAGAGAGAGAATCACAAATTAATATTATTAAAAAATAAATTAAATTAAAAAAATAAATTTGAATTTTTTAATAATAAATGTGATACTTTTTTTTAATTGCCTTTAAGTACCTATAACAGGTTGATCTACAATATTTTAAATATTATTTTGAGATATATTCTTCGAAGTAAGTGTATGGAATGGGGTTCCACGAAAACACTTTCTAGTTCTAAGGGTTCCGTGAGTTGAAAAAGTTTGAAAACCACTGATGTACACGAATAAAATAAGGTTTAAAAAAAATTTTTGAATCTTTTTGATGAATTGTTTTTATTAAAAATAAATTTGTGTGTTTTTACCCAGTTATGAAATTTTAAATTTTATGTAAATTTTACATACACAGAACAAGTACAAATTAGTTTAATGTCAGTTTTGAAAAAAGTAGTGAACACGTGATTGCTTTTATCACGTGACCGCCATGAACTTGAGCTCATTGAATATGAAACGCAATTTTCTTGAGGAAAGTTCAATTAATTAAAATAACATTCAGAAACCAGATTTCCCGTTAATGGACTTTTTCAAAGCTCACCAAGCAATCATATAAATGTGCAAATATTGCTGATGAAGAATTTAATAAATTTTAGAGATTTTGTTTACTTACCAACGGTCGGCATTGCGTCGATCGCGATCGATCGGTGGACTGCCAAGACATTTTGGGGTGACCACCTGAAGATTAGCTGTTAATAATTATATACGGAAATATATTCAAGATTGCTTGAAAGTCATCTCCTGACAAAAAACGACTAGATCTAACTTTAGATTAAAATGTTTTATTTTTTTAATGTGTTTTGTATTGTTTGATTTAAATGCATCATTGATATAATATATATTTGCATTATTGTTATTTTTTATCTTTTTTTTAAACTATTTTTTTATTATGTGTTAATATTTTATTTTTATATATAGAAATATAATAAATATTGTAGACTTTTTCCTAACTTCACCACACCTGCGACATTGGGCATTGGAGCACACAAGAATTTTTCAAGAGGGGAGGGGGGGGGGGTTGGGGTTGAAAGTCAATCATTCTCGTATAATACCCAATAAGTAGCCAAGCATATATCTTTTTTGGATTTTGTCAACAGTTGGTAATAAAAAACAGTAAGAAATAGTTGTTATTAAATAAATAATTAGCATTAATTAAAACAAAATTATACATAACAAATACGAAATTAAATTTTACGTACTATATACATGGTATTATATTCAATCGGAAAAAAAATCAAGGGGTATGGGGGAGGATCCGGATTCAGGGACCCCCGTGTTCGCCACTGACGTTGGGTGGACCGCGACACCTTGAAAAAATTAAAAGTACCTCGTATTTTGGAAAAGTCTGCCCACCCCTGTTCTATACTTTCAGAGAAAGTGTTCTATCAGTAAGGTGATGTTTGATTTAAGCCATCAAACTACGCATTGGTCCAGTGGTGCGGAAGCCATGAATCGCGATTCCCTTGGGAATCGTGAGAAAATTTTTGTCATCCACCCAATTCTAAACTTACCTGGCAATATAAAAAGCATAAGATATTGCTTAAAGCAAAAAGGTAGAGGCCGCTGTTATCTTGGGTTTATGGTCTCGAACTAGTGGCATGTCGCGGGTTCGAGTCTTGGTACCATTGAAGGTCCAGCACCCGTTAATTCCGCAAATGCTCCAAGTGCTTTCGTTTGCGTAGTTTGAGGAGGTGATGCCAGATCAGGCATCCTCGTCACTTGATGGAGGTTCAAAAGTACAAGGTCAGTCGTGCAAATCCTCTCGTCTTTATAATGCGACGTCCAGTCTAACTCTCACCCAAGCATTAGATACTAGTAAAAGAGTGAAATCTATACAAATAAATAAAATTGAAGTGTCTGTTTGTAATTTCAAATTAGCAGCAATTGTTTGCGGGGGCGGGGGTTTAAGGGGCGTTAGAAATTCCGATTTTTAAGTTATTAGACGTATAGTCTTGAAATTTAGTAAGTAGATTCCTCTCATAGGGTAGAGATACGCTACAAAATGGGTTTCGTGAAAATTGCCTTCAAGTGGCGTTGCGGGACTTAAGGGGTGTTATAGATAATTATTTTCATTTTTAAACTATTAGACGCACAGTCTTTATATTTGATAAGTAGATTTCTTTTATAGAGTAGAGATCAGCTATAAGAAGGTTTTGTGAAAACAGACCTCTAAATGGCGTTGCGGGGGATTTAGTGGCGTACTAGATAAATATTTTCGTTTTTAAACTACTTCACCTCCCTGCTTGAAAATTAGTAGGAATGTTTCTTTCATGGAGTAAATATCCGCTACAAAACAGGTTTGGGAAAAATTGACCCCCAAGGGGTGTTGCGGGGTGTTAAGGGCAGATATAAATAATTATTTCTATTTTTAAACTATTAGACGCACAGTTTGAAATTTGGTAAGCAGATTCCTCTCATAGGATAGAGATACACTACAAAATGTGTTTTGTGAAAATCGACCCCTAAGCCGCGTTGCGGGGGTTCAAAGGGGCGTTATTGATAATTTTTTTTTGCATTTTTAATTTATTGCACGCACAGTCTTCAAATTTTGCTAAGCAGATTAGTTTCATAGTGTGCAATTCCCCTAAAAAATTGGTTTTGTGAAAACAGACCCAGAAGTGGCGTTGCGGGGGCTCAAGTGGCGTTATAGATAATTATCCCCATTTTTAAACTATTAGACGTACAGTTTTGAAATTTGATAAGCAGATTCCTTTCGTAAAGTAGAGAACCGCTACAAAATGGGTTTCGCGAATATCACCTACCAAGTTTAATTTCGGGAGATTAAGAGGCGTAATTGATAAATATTTCCATTTTAAACTATTTGATCACCCTGCTTGAAAATTGGTAGGCATGTTCCTTTCATGAAATAGAGTTCCTCTAACAAAGAGTAAAACGAAAATTGACCCCCAAAGATGTTTGCGAGGGGTCAAGAGGGGTTGCATTAAAAAAATTCCTGTTTTTAATTGTTAGACCCATATACTTGAAATTTGTTAAGCATGTTTCTTTTGTTGAATATAAGAATGTATTTTAAGCAAATCAAGTTCTGGGGGGGTGCAGGGGGTTACTTGGACGTATTGAACAAAAAAAAAATTACTTTTTTCGAGCTACAAGGACTATAATAATGAAATTTGGTTTGCATTTTTCTTTTGTTGAGTTGAAATCCGCTAAGAGCGGTTATTTTGGAAAACGGCTCTCAGGGGGTTTCTGGGATATTGATAGTAAAATTTTGTTTTTTTTTCCCTGTTAGATTTAGACTTGAAATTTGGCTTGCATGTTCAATTTACGGAGTAGAGATCCACCGAAAATTGGTTTTGCGGGAATCCACTTGGTTTTTGGGTTACGAAAGAGCAAACACCATTCTATGCTTCAATTTTAGATATTTTTAGAAAACACAAATTAGATGAGTTCTGCCCCCCCCCTTTTTTTTATCAACAGGCGACAGTTACAGGTATAAGTATATTTTTCAATACAATCAAATTCTTAATGCAGGACTTAGATATCAATAATTTATACATATATATAAGCAGTAAAAATTTATAAAACATCATGAAATTCCCAGCGAAGCGGGCGGGTAACAGCTAGTATATATATAAGATTGAGTAGGTTCCCGATTTAAAGAACCCCTATCTAATGAATTTCTTTCATTCCCCGATTAAAATGAAGGCAAGAAACCCCTTTTAACAAATAATAAACCACGAATTAAGGTATCCGACTACTTGCAACAACTTAAAAAAAAAAAAAAAATGGAGATTTTTTTGGGGGAGGGGGGGATTAGATTTATACATTTTATGAAAAAGAGGCTAAAATTAAGAAGAGAAAAAGAAATTATTACTACTAAAATGGGAAAAAATAAGTAAAAATTTACAAAAAATTACATAAACAAGGCCCACTGTTTACAAAAAGTTTATGAACAAATTTTCAATTCTGATGTGTTGCTATGTTATTCATTTTTGAAATGACCTTCAGGATAAGAGATATTTTCATTTTTACAAAAACGAGATAACTTTATCTTAGTTATTATATGAAATTGCTTATTATTCACATAATTGACTGTAAATTTTGTAATAAAACAGTGATTCATAATTCTGAAGGTTAAAACACATTTACTGTTATACAAAACATACACAACAAATTTCAGCAAATTATTTTGAAACTTTTTGAGTAATCGCGTTCCCCGTATGAACTTTTCGAGAGAAAAAACACATTTCAAGTAAAACGCATTTTAAAGTTTGACATATCTTGTGTAAAGTTATGGTCTTAAAAAACTAAGAACTAAGTTGTAACTTAATCTTTTAGTCGCCAAATATGGAATTAGATGCCAAACCTGGAAATGGGATCTGAAATGAATAGCTAGATGTGGGATGAGATCTGAAAATGGGAAATCGTTAATACTGATTATTGTGATCAGGACAATGGAACAAAAATATTAAATAATTGTATTGTCATCGGTCCTGTACAAGTGAGCAAAATTTAGAAATACACTGCTGGCCACCGTAAATGCAACACCAAGAAAGACAAGAGATAGCACAACAAAATTTATTTTGTAGACAACATGTTGGCCAAGTATGAAATGATTAAATTTATAGACTTCTGTGAAGTGTAGTTCTTACCAGAATCAGTAGCCAGAGTAGCCGCCATTGTTGGAGATCACCGCTGCCACACGCCTCGGCATTGATTCAAAGAGACTTTGGATGTGTTCTTGGGGTACAGCAGACCAAGCAGCTTCCACACGTTGCCAAAGTTGATCTGGTGTGGCAGCTGGGGTGTAATCTGGGTCAATCTTTGAGCAACCATGGACCACATGTTTTCTATCGGCGAAAGATCCGGAGAACGAGCCGGCCAGGGAAGCAATCCAATCTGGTGATTGACGAAGAACTTTTGGACAGTGCGTGCCACGTATGGTTGCGCATTATTCTATTGAAATATAGCTGTGGCCAAGCCCTGAAGGTAAGGAAGGACAGCTGGCTCCAACACCTCGGAGAAGTAGCGCTGGCTGTTTACAGTACCGGCAATGCTTACTAGAGGAGTGCGAGAGTGATATCCAATACCGCGCCCCATACCATAATACCTTGTGCAGGACCAGTGTGGCGGTGCATAACGTAGCTGTTCAGCATCCTCTCTCCCAGGTGTCTCCAGACTCGAATCCGACCCTCGTGGTGTTACAGACAGATGCGTGACTCGACAGTAAAGACAACTTCAATCCATTCCGTCGCCCACATCCTTCTTTCATAGCACCATTGGCGGCGGAGGCGTCTGTGCTTCTGCGTCAAGGGTAGACCAAGGAATGGACGTCTTGCGTACAGACCACCCTGATGTAAATGGCGTCGAATGGTACGCGCAGACACTGAATGATGCGTTACAGACTCAATGTGCTGTGCTATGGTTCGTGATGTGACTGAGCGATACGTCACTGCCATGCACACAATTTGCCTGCTCTCACGAGAAGTTGTGCACTGAGGTGGATGCGATCGACCACGTCGTACCCTCCTGCATCCAACAGTCACATATCCGCATTACAGTTTGGTTTCGTCCAACACGACTACCGATTTCCCTAAAAGATAATCCACAATCTCGGTAGGCCACTCTATCCTTCCTCTGTCGAACACGGATACTTGATCAAAAGCTGATCGCTGTTTTCTACGAGACATAACTGATCGTTTTTTGAAATATCCACAAGAAAAACACAATTGCCAAACTTGAAATCGTCGTAATCTCCAAGCCTTAAATAGCGCTTTGAGGTGGCGCCACAGGCGTGCGTAATGTGTGTCTGCGCTGAAATTCTAATCATTTGCATATCTCACCTCCGCTAATGCATGTTGTAAATTTCATGCTATTTGCGTGTTTCCTTCAGGGTGTTTCATTTACGGTGGCCAGCAGTGTAATATGACCTTTTAAAGTGGGTAAAAATTGAGTTAAAAATTCCGTTACATACAAGTGAAGCTTATAAAAAGATGTTAAAAACGTGGTATTTTTTATAAAGCTAATAAGATCGCCTATAAAATAAAATCATAAAATATTTTGAAAAAATCCTGATTTTAGGGTAATTGGACACCTTAACGTATTATTTGAGCAGATAGGAAAAAATCAAAACAGTGTGCCCCAGGTTATTCGTGAATTAGTCCCGATGGTAGACAGACGTGGTCACCAATCGAAGCGCATGCTGTTGGTATGGACAAACACATGGGATTAATGTGTCCTTCATCCATTAAATTTTGCACATCGAGTAAGGAAAAGTGGTAATGTCGCGTCAAATAGTTAGTCGTTGGTGTTGCATGTTGAATGAAGTAAGTCAGAGTGTGTAGCAGGAAGGTCAAAAGGGAGGTCCTCCATATCCACGAATAAAAACAACATTGCCAGAAAGCAGGACATGAGGTTAGGAACTCCATGATGTGCTGAGTTACCGAAAAGTGTCTGCGAGTGCTAAAAAACCTGACCCTAAATCACAAGAGTGCAAGAATGATAATCAGCCTCAATCACTTGATGCGATACTCGCAAGAGAGAAATGAGTATCTGCTCAGGATCATCACAGATGATGAGATATGGGTGTACCCAGTTTCAGCATCTTTGATGAAAAAGTAAGCATCCCAGTTCATCAAAGAGGAGTCAGTGAATGAAGTAAGTCAGAGTGTGCAGCAGGAAGGTCGAAGGGGAGGCCCTCCATCTTTGATGAAAAAGGAAGCACCCAGTTCATGAATGAGGAGAAAATTCTTCCAAAACAATGCTGAGATGGATCAAGTTATACGATTATTCCTTGCAATGCAGAGCACCGGTTTCTTCAAACTGATTGCATGCTACGACAAATGTCTCTATGTCGATGGCAACTATATCGAAAAATAGAGCAAAGTGTAGAGTTAAAGATGCCATGGTGTATATTTTATGACAATAAATTTTCCGTGTGAAAGAAATGACGCAACATACTCTTGTTTCTTATGAATAGTAATAGTGATCAAGTAAACAAATCACTGATTTTAGTGACTCATCAACCGATGCACGTTAAATCTGTTGAAGCTCAAAGTTCTCCATTTGGTGTGATGTAGAAGTTAAGAGAATGGTTCCAGCTGAGATCTCATTCTCATCACTTGACTGTGGTTCAAGATTATGAGGTCCATCAATAATAATCCTTCTGTTGTGTTCAGAGTGCGAGGCAGATTAAAATGAAATCAAATTTCAGTCGCTCAAAGACGTTCTGTGCAACAAGATGGTATTTTTAATCCGAACATCGTCGTAATGATATATTTAGCTCAGAAGCGTTTTAGACTGAAGTTTATAGATCCCACAGATTTACGTTATGATGAACATCCAACAGCGAGACGGTTCACATGTTTTTGAACGAGATTCTTCGCTTCCCTTTCATCAAATAACTTTTTTTTTCTTCTATGATATGGATTTTGGTAAGGTTTTGAATTAGGGAAGTAAAATAAATCCATTAATACATTACTTTTTCACAAGATACTGTAAAGAAATAGACTATTAGAGAAAGAGCCGTAACTTTGTAAAGTAAAATGATATTTGGGGGAAATAACCCCGTTTTGAGGTTTTTTGAATTAAAAAGGGGTGTTTACAAAATGTCTATCTGTTTGTATGTTGTAGACAGTCTTAATGTGTTATCTAAAGTTTTAAGAGCTAATTTTTATCAAGACCATAAAATTATGCGAGAAAGTATAACAGTTTCTTGTAACATTTATTTCAATATTATAACACATGAAATTGATTCACATTCTGATTCAATAACTGGATCAATTTATAAACAAAAACCATTAAGTATAGCAGAAAAACTAAATAAAGTTATCAAAGAGGTATATGAACCAATACAGTCTATTAGATTTGAAACACTGGCATCAAAAATCCAAAAAGAAATGTCTCTTTTTTTGAAAATGGAGGGAAACGTGGTAACTACCTGAAAAGAGCATACTCCTACTTAATTACGATAATACCTACTAGTAAAGAATCCGAACATGCATTTTCTTCTGGAGGACAATTTGTAACAAAAATAAGAAGCCGTTTTAACGATGAAACGCTGCAGGAGCTGTGTTTTTATAAGCTTATTTACAAGAACACAAGAAATGCTTTTTTTTAAAAAATTTCATGTATTATTTTCATTTGTTTTTATGATAAATTAATTTTTTTAATTTGCTTCATTAAAATATTAAATAAATTTTTAAACATATTTTCAGTTTTATTATGCAATTTCAACTATGAAAATATGTAAGTATTTTTAATAAATAGTCTAATCCTAATCCCGGAATTTGGATAATGTAATCCCGGGATTGAAAATATTGCGCGGGATTGCAAACCCTACTCTGACTATGAGATTCGAAGTCAACTTATATAAGTATTTTAACATACTTAAAAGCTTTAGTTCTTATAGTACACTTCTGCTTTCATTTTAAACATTTAAAGCGAGATATAATATAATTTACTCATTAATAATATTAATTTGTGATTCAAGTGTCTTCTATCCATGTATTAAATTTAGTAACTCAGATATATGCTAGTATTTTTTACACGCACTTTCGAAGTCTAGGTCGATTGAAATTAAATGCAATCGCATTACACATAACACATTACTCAATAAGTCCGGGTCTATCTAATAAAACAACTTTTAGGGCAAAATTGTACTTTATTTATCAAGATACTCCCCATCAAGAATGATACATTCAGCCCATAGTTGTTCAAAATTTTCAATACCTTTTTCGTAGAATGATTTGCCTTTGCTCTAAAAAAAGCATCAACTCCGGCAATTACTTCTACCTATTTTCCCTTTAAGGCAGTGATTCCCAAAATGGTCTATGCCGACCCCCAGGGGGTCTACAATGATTTACAAGGAGTCTAAATCAGTAGAAAAAGAAATCGGGGGTCTATGAAGTGTAATTGGGGTCTACGATAGTGGATTTATTTTAATTTGGTCGCGACTTTGTTTTAACTTTCATTGAATACAATAGCCCCCATACACAGATATTACTTATTTAATTACATAATAATTTGTTATGCTTGTAATATAAACGCAAATATCTAACTAAAATTAGGGAGCTAGCATTATCATGTATGTAAAAGCCCAAATTTGATTAAAATAAGAAGCGCTATTTTAGCGTTTCTTGTCAGAATTAAGCAAAGTGGTCAAGGTATCGGATCATGGCTAGCGTGTCATGAGTTCGAGCCCAATACCACTGAAGAAACGCTGTGTAGGGGCGCGATGCACGTGGAATCTGTCGAGAGCTCAAACGTCCTCCTGCTGGTGTGGTAGTTAGAAGAGGGTTGTGCCAGCTCAGGTGTCATCCTCGTCACTTGACCATGATTCAAAATGACGCGGTCCGTTGCCAAAAGCCCTCTTGTAGCTGAACAGTGCAATGTTAATATTCACTCACTCAGAATTAAGATAAAGAAGTAAAATATTGGACCTTGCGAATTCTTCCAGTATCTCTATCTGTTACAGACAGCATGCCAGGAACTCAACGTTTAACATTTAAGTGTCCTCTCTTCTCATCCAAGGAACTGGAAGCCTTACATTGCCAATAGAACATCCGAAATTTTGGACTTGGTTCTAGCAGACAGTTAGCGTTACGTGGCAACCAAGATGAATCCAGTTGACATTGCATGTGCAGAGATTTATCACCTAAAGAACTTCCTACATGTGTTTTATGGGAAGAGGGCCCTCAATGGCTTTCCTGTGAAATGGACTCTTGGCCTAAGCAACCCAAAAGAGATGATCAGACTAGTTTAGTGACAAAGGAAAGAAAACGGACAGCTTTTAGCTTTCCATTGGGCTGTCAACTGTGACTATATTGACTCTTTATTTTTAAAATTTTCATTAATTACTAAAATTATTGATATTTTTACATTTTGTTTTAGATACATCACAAACTGTAAAGCTAGAGTTGGCAAGATGAAATCAAATCTAGAATCCAAAGGTAAATACCATGTTCCTCTTTTAACTACTAAAGAAAAGAGACAGGCAAGTAATAAAATTTTTTCGTTCGTTCAAAATTTATTTCTTAAAGAGGAAATCAATTGCATTACAGCTAACAAACCTGTAGCAAAAAAAAGTATACTATCTGTTCTTTGTCTTTTCACGGACAAAGACGGTTTAATTCGAGTAAGGTCGACTTCGAAATTCGATACTCCAGTATGGTGCTAAGCACTCATCATCTTGCTCAACTTAATTGTAAATATGTATCATACTTTATATTTGCATGCCGGATGTCATGTAATATTAGGCAAACTTATTGGAGTATTGTATAAAAGAATTGTAAAAAAGTGTAATATGTTGGAAGTATAGAGCAACTGCATCCAAGCAATTGATGGTGATCTGCCAGGCCATAGAGTAACTCCCAGTAGGCCTTTTTTATGTTTGTGGTCAGATTATGCTGACCTATCAATGTTTTAAGATATAGAGGTAGAAGAGCAAAGACTACTAAGGGATATATAGTTCTTTTTGTATGTTTTGCTACCAAAACTCTACATTTAGAGCTAGTGAGTGATCTCACTTCTGAGGCTTTTATAGCCTCATTGAAACGCTTTTGTGCTAGAAGAGAGCCCCGAAGCACATTTATTATGATTATGGTACCACTTTCGTTGGTGCAAGAAGACGTCAGAAATTTTAATTTTATTTCAAACTTCGTGAAAATGAAAGCTTTTGCTATTTTTTTTATCTCAAGTGAATATAGTGTGGCATTTTAGCCCTTT
>BMAO01026646.1:0-22007 GCA_019973975.1 Trichonephila clavata
GAAGTTACGTATTGCTTATCTTTTGTGATATTTACCGGTTTCTTTGCGTTAGTTATATGTATGAGAAAGGATACAATTTGTAGCTACTTTCAGTTACTTGATTTTAGATTTGTCATACTGATTACAAATGTGTTATAATAGCAATACAAGTTTTCTATATTGCCCTTATGTTCTTGCTAAAATTCAAAATTGCATATAGATATTTTTATCTACAGAATAATTCAAAAGTGAGAAAAATGTTTAAACAGTCACTGTATAGAGATTTGTTACTTTTCCTTTTTAATGGGGCTGTGGATTGGTATTTCTGCCTTTGCAGATTAGTATTCCCATAACTGGTATCCCTTAGTGCGGCACTGTATATGATACCAATTGCCGTAAGTAATTTGACGCCACCTTCCGCCCCAGAGGGAGGTCTGCTTTGCTGATGTTAAATTTATACTGGAATAAAATTTGCCGAGCAACAATTTGGATCATTACTTTTAATCTGTATCCCAACATTTGTGTGTGGAGCAGTGATTTTCAACCATCGTGCCGTGACACTTTTGTGTGCCGCCATAATTTTTAAGTTAATAAGCTACTCTGTGAATAAAATAAATAAAATCCGAACCAGTCATTCGACCGTTTTATATAAAAATTTGATCGTGTTCGAATCACCCCCAGATAACGGATACATCTGTACATAAATTAACTCTGAATGAAGAGGAAAACTAATTTATATCTGAAATAATCGAAATTTAATTTCAAACATCTGAAGAGTCAATCTATTTTACTGAAATTATATGATTATCCCACAGCCAAAAAGCTTAAAATATTACACTTTTCTTGCATCTTATTTAGTGTATTCGATTTTCAGTATCAACAAATCTAAAATAAAAGATCGAGACTTAAATGTAGTTGACGCTCTGAAACAAGATTTCATTACTTTTGCAACCAAATAAACGAAATTATAAATATCATCGCTTTAAATTCCACATTAAATGTATCTTATCATTACTAGATCACACCAATAAACATTTCGTCTCAGTGGTGCAATATTATTTATTTAACATTGAAATTATTATCATAAATTATTTTACATAGTGCATTATAGCTAGGTCTATCGCGCTCACAGGTGCGGAATTCAAACCACGGGCTGGACAAGGTCAACTCAGCCTTTCTTCTGTTCGGTGGGTCGATAAAATGAGTACTAAGCTTACTTGGGAAATGAACACTTGGGGTTCCGCGTCAGACTGACCACTTGACCGAAATATATGCACATGCACCCCAGCGCCTAAGGTCACGAAAGCTGTAACAGACACAGCAGGCCTTGTCCCTCATGGGCTGTTACGCCACTGAGTTCAGTTCAGTATTATAGATAAGTAAAATTCTTTTAAGCGTACTATATTGTTAGTGTGTCATCAAATTTTAGATTTGTAAACACTGTACCGTGAGAAAAAAAAGTTGAGAATCATTGGTGTAGAGATTGGCTGCTATTTTGTCGTCTGATCATGGCTCTAAATTTACGAAGTCCGTTGCAACTAATCCTCGCAAAACAGTTGCAAACTTAAAACACAATTTCTCGGAGAACACTAAAAATTTTCACATAAATCACCTTTCAAGTGAGTAAGGGAATATTTACGTCGCACTCTTCAGCTTCATGAGGGCTCGTAATTTTGAACCATAGTCTAGTGACGAGGACGACACCTGAGTTGGCACCCTCTCTCCTAACTACCACACCACACCGACGGGAGGACCTTCCTGCATCGGCTCTTTCTGCACGGCGAGACTTTAGTGGTATTCGATTCAGAACTCATGACCACGATTCCGTTACCTTGACCTCTAGGCTACCGTAGCCACAAATCTTCTTTCAAATTGCGATTCAAACACCCATTGATTATATAGTACTTTGAAAATTTGTGAAACATTTCAAATTTATAAATTTTTATTATTTAAATGTGAAATTTAAAACCTATTTAGCATTACAATTTAGGAAACGAAATATAGTACCCAAAGAAAAATTGCGTTGTCTTTTACAAAAATAAATATAATTAGAAAACAAAAAAAATGTTTGTATATAAAAAGAGATGGAATTTTTTTTTTAACATTTATAAACCCCGCGCACCACCGAACGTATAACACGGGGGTAAACAACACAGACAGAAGAGAGAGAAAGGATTACAACTCAAACATCCATGCCTTCTCCGGGATTCGAACCCAGTCCCTGCGGCACCGCAGTCAGCTTCACTGACCACTATACCGGATGGGCGGCAAGAGATGGAATTTGGAATATAATGTTCATGTTCGAATGGGTGGGTTTTTTTGCAGAAAGTATTCCGATTTTTGATTTTATTCTTTAGCGTGAGTGAGGGGAATGAATATTAACGTTGCACTGTTAAGCTACACGAGGGCTTTTGGCGACGGACCTCGTAGTTTTAAACCATGGTCAAGTGATGAGGATGACACCTGAGCTGGCACCACTCTCCTAACCACCACACCACGGGAGGACGTTTTAGCTCTCGACAAAATTAACGTACATCGTCTTCCCTATACGGCGAGTCTTGAGTGGTACTGGATTCGAACCCATGACATGCCAGCCACGATCCGATACCTTGCCCACTAGGCTACCGTGGCCACTTAATTCTTTATAGAAACACTTTCATTATTGTTGTGTAATCTCAAAGAATTTTCCCTTCTCGCTTACGAAAACAAAATACCCTAATAAAATTGGCTGTGCTTAGAAATTCATATTGTTGTATTTGTGAAACGGAAAAAAAAAAAAGAGTTTAATCTAGCTAAAACATGGTGGAATTGAAATTATTTTTTTCAAACACAAGTGGTTTTTCAGATCGCACTGCTACAGTTGCATTATTAAATGCACGTACAGCAATTAAATAAACTAATTAAATTGTTTCTACTCAATTTATTTGCTTTTATCGCTCTCTCAGAAAATAAAGTCGCCGCGATAGCCTCGTGGTCATGAATACTTGACTCGGCGATGTCGAGTCCTGATGCCACTTAATATTCACAACGCAGAAAAGTTGATGCACGTATCCAGAGGCTCGAAGTCCTCATGTTGACGTTGTGTGAAAATTACGAAAGTGAGTTTCCAGCTTAGGTATCATCCTGGTCACTTGCCGGGTTTCAAAATTACGATTTCTCTCGTCAGTAGACCTCGTGTGGCTTTGCAGTTTGACGAAAATGAAAGTCAAATCAAATCTAATAAAGATTCCTTACATAGGGAGGACTGATGCATCTTACATTTGTAGAAACTCAAGAGGCCTCACGTTAGCATAGTATGAATGTGAAAAAGTGGGGTTCTAGTTCAGGTGTCGACTTTGTTATCTGATTGCAGTTCAAAATTACGAGGCTCATTGGCTGTCTTTTGGCAACCGGCAACATACAATATTTGTACTTTAAAAATTTATAAATATTCTAGCTGACCCGGCAAGCGTTGTTTTGCCATATATAGTGAATATTTTGGTAGTCAAATAAAAAACAACTAATTGTAAGTGTGTGGGGAATGAATGAAAAAGTAGTGGAGCGCTGTGAATGATGCAAGGCCTATAAAGTAACAAAACACCAAACATTAATTTTTTGAATTCTTTGTTCTTTTATTATTTTAACTAATAAATTTCAAATTACATCTGTATCACAAATTCTGACAAAATATTAAAATAACATTATCAGTTTCTTAGTGCAATGGAGTGTACGATATTTTTAGTATAAGTCCATCTTTAGCCAACACAAACAAACTGGATGGTTTACCCACGTGAGAATATGCCACGTATAATGGTCCGTGTGACAAACACGGTGTGCCCAAATCTAAGGTCACAAACAGACATCGTTTGACCTTGAGACTTATTGATTGTCATTGCGAATGCCAATCTAATTGGGAATGTAATCCGTTTAAATTCATTTGGCATATCTGTGGGAATAATACATCTTCTCCTCGGAACTTAAAATTCAAAATTCTGGCTTCGACAACGTTTTTCATCAATTTTTTAATGGCTTGCCATTGCACAGCCATGGTGGGTTCAAATTACGAAGCAAAATAACCAGAGATCTAACCTTCAGTTGTAAATGGTACGGTGGCATGCCTGGCAAATCCAATGAGATCAAAAACTCTGCTGGATAATTTACAGCTTCGTTGGTATCGCAAACTGTATCGATAGATTTGTATGACATCAAGTCCCCTGGCAACAACTGTTGTATCTTGAAATTCAAATCGTTGACGTCCACATTTTTTGTTGCCAAAATTGCTCTCTCTGCCAATCAATCATGATTAAAATATTGTGTTTGTATATTGGGAAATATCTGGTCATTGAGGGCATTTTGCGAGTTAATGATTGTGCCGAAATCGGTCGGCAATTTTATGCATCCAGTATTTTCATGTACAGCTACTTTTCCATCGCCGATACCTAACAGTTATTTTGAGAATGTTTCAGCGGATGGATCTTGAAGCATTTGAACGCGCATATTTACTTTCAGCTGTACTTTTTCAATATTACGCCTCAGGGGCGATGATTTCAAGCAAGCGTGGATCTCATCAGCGTACGTTGAATGTGGAATGACGGGAAGTGTTAGTCTGAAATCACCTGAAAGGAGTACCGGAGTGCCGCAAAGTAGTTTGTGGTTGTTTTTATGTCTTTCAATGCCTCAAGTGAATGTTTGTGTGCCATAGTACATTCATCCCAGGTGATAATTTTACACTGTTTCAGCACTGTGAGAAAAAAAAGTTTTTGTGTGAAAGAGAAAAAATTTTTTGATACAGATAAATATTTTAAATGAATCTCAGAAATGTATTGAATACATTATTTCATCTTAATCTGACATCAAAAATGATTTAATTTTGAAAATTATATAAAGAAAAATAACGAAAATTGAAGCAAAAATAACTTTTTCACTCGCATTTTTTTTACTCGCCAAATTTGCTGATTTTTGCATGTTTAAGTCAGAATTTTTTGGTGTAACCCTTGAGTTAGGTGTGAAGCAGACAATGAAACAGTTTGGAAACTCTTTGGCGCGAAACCATTTTTCGAAAAAAAAATCACGTATTTTTTATTAAAATTTTTATTTTTTAGGGCTTAATTTTTAAGTTAATGTTTTCAAACTTCTCACATTAATTTCAAAAACAAAGTACTTTTAAAAAAATGTACAAAAAATACTGTTTAAATTATTTTTTGCAAAAACGGTATTTTACGAAAATAACAAAACAAAAAAAAAAATTTTAATCCGTAATTTTTAAGCAATTTTTTCAGTCTTCGCACAGAAGTTTGATAACATTATTCTACAATCGTAAAAAAAGTTTCGTATGATAATCATAATAAATAACGAAGTTATTCAATGTCGAGTTAAAACATTTGACAATTTTTCGAAAAATCGTAAAAAAAAAGTTTTGGGCATTTTATCTTTTAAATGACTGGTTCTAAAAGAAAAAGCTTGAAGTTATTTAATGTAGAATATCGTTTTCATAACACGAAAATAAATTCATACGCAACAATTTAAAAATAATTTTCATAAAAATGCATCAGTGTTTTAACTTTTTAAAAAAAAATCATAAAAAAAAAGAAAATATCATTATTTTGTAGAAGAAATTATACCGTATTGTGGCGAAATAAATCATCTTTCCGATTCTGTAATTATTTTTGTCTGATTTCAAAAGCAAAAATTGGATGGCTATTTAAATTGGTCGAAAAAGGGGGATTTTCGCTCTGCCGAAACGGAATTGAAGTTTAGCCATATAAATAACCCTCAGGAGTAAAACAATTAGGCGTTTTAAGGTTTTTAATTAATATCTTCTCAACTAATTGCAATATCAGCATGAAAAATAGTTTACGTCCTATTCTCAGACCTACTGAATATACGAACAAAATTTCATAAGATTTGGTCTAGTCGTTTCGGAGGAGTTTGGCTATAAACACTGTGACACGAGAAATTAGATATACATATAAGACGCATTTGTTGTCTGTTTGTCTGTTCCCTTATAACTCAAGATCCAGGCAACCAAATAACGTGAAATTCGGTACACGTACACAAAATTACATGGGGAAGGTTCTTAAATAAGTTTCGTTCCATCCCAACCTCACTCTGGCCTCCTCCAGCCAAAAGTAGTTCTCCACGTGCCTGTTCTGAGCCGTGTGATAATGAACCAAAAAAAAATAAAAAAGGAAACCATGCAAGTTAGTCATTCAGAGTGCTTTTGAATGTTTTTGTGGTGAAGATGAGATGGTGAGGATGTAAGTAAAAGTGATGGTCAATTCAGTCTAACTACAAACAGGCGGTCACACATTCAGGGTGATTTGCAAACAAGTTGCTCCAGATTGGAGATGGTAAAGTTCCTGAAGATCCTTCAACAGGCCTCATCATTATGCCATGTGGTCAAATGGTCAACTCTCCTGACGAACTTCTGTCCAAGGTGTATCCTCAGCAAATTTTCAAGGATCAGGACTGGCTTTCTCACAGAGCAATTCTGGCAAGCAGAAATGACGTGGTCGAGAAGCTCAATGTCACCCTTCAGAAGCAGCTTCCAGGGCAAGAATATGCCTACAAGTCCATAGACTGCATCCTTAATGATGATGAAGCAGTACAGTATCCCATTGAGTTCTTGAATTCCATCCAGACTCCTGATTTGCAAGCCCACAACTTGATTCTGAAAGTTGGGCTCCAATAATGCTGATCCGAAATATTGATGCACCCAGGTTGTGCAATGACACAAGATTAATTGTGAAAAAGCTGATGCAACATGTCATTCAAACCACAGTACTCAAAGAGTGTGCTAAGAGTGAGGATGTCTTCATTCCAAGAATACCTATCATTCCTTCAGACAACACCATACAATTCAAGTGAATACAGTTCCCTTTGAAACTGTGCTTTGCCATGACAATCACAAATCACAGGGCCAGTCTCTTGGGATTGCTGGTACAGACTTGCAGATACCATGCTTTTCTCATAGGCAGTTCTTATGTGGCCTGCTCCAGAGTGGGCAAAAAGGAAAATCTTTTTGTACACATTCCAAATGGAACTGCCAAAAATGTTGTCTATCACATTGCTTTAAGATAAATGTACACTTTTATTGCATGCAAATAAACAGTTTTGTACGCTTCTACAGAAAACCTTATTTTAAACCCGGGCAAAGCCGGGTACTTGCAGCTAATATTAGATATAGAAAAGATTCCATATATATTTTTATTAACTCTCAGCTTGCCTTAAAATATCATTTTTATAATATCTGGAAATAAATTCAGAATAGTTATACGATAATGTGACTTCTAGTGGAATGATGTTTCGGTTAAAAAAGCTCCATCTCTTCATAACTATTTATATATTCGTACTACTGAAACATTTACTTGCGAGATAAAGAAAAAATCAATAGACTCAAAAGAGTTTTGGCGAGGAACATAAAGTATCTTGACATTGACCGAGGAAAAAGGTCAAA
The DNA here is from genome assembly GCA_019973975.1 of Trichonephila clavata. Lineage (NCBI taxonomy): Eukaryota > Metazoa > Arthropoda > Arachnida > Araneae > Nephilidae > Trichonephila > Trichonephila clavata. Next base: position 7,415 of record BMAO01026646.1, read on the forward strand.
ATAATAATAAAAGATAGTATTCGCACAGAGTGGCTTTAATAAATGATTTATGCTCTCGTACTTCACGATTCGGGCTTTATTGTGTGTGTCTTTTTTCAGAAAAGTTTCTGATTTTGTGATAAAAAGAATGTGATTTCTTGATGCGACAGACGATTTTATCAAAGGAATGACAGAATTTTATCTAAATTATTGCTTTCGAACTTGAAAAGAATATTTTTATATTTTATTTTATCTTAAAAAGAGACACGTCTTTCTGTTGTACAGATGGAAAACAAAATTATTTGGATTTTTTTTTAGGTTGCTGACCTTTTTGAGATTTTCTGTTCTTTTTACGGTCGGGCCAAGCTGTAAAATAAATATTTTGACCCTAAAATTCTTCTGTTTTTAATTTCTAAACGTATAAATGGAACATCGTGTTTTAATACCGAATGTTAATAATAGTTATTTCAATTTATCTTTTTGAATAAACAAAATATATATTAGAGCGTTTAAATACCTTTAGATTAAAATTCGAAAAATTGATTGATGAAAAAAATCAAGAGGGGAGGGGGGATTGATTGAGCGAATTATATCGCTGCAAAATTGTGAGTTGAATAAAAAGTATATTTTTTCACAAAAAAAACAAAAAAAAAAATGACTTTTTCTTTCATTAGAAAAAAAAAACACTTCATAAACATTAAAATAATAAACTCTCTGTTCATAAGCGCGCATGCACTGGCGCCCGAGAGATCTATATAGTACTATACAAATACTTTAAATATAATACGTAATTTCTAAATGGATTACAAACTAGCCTTTTCTTTTTGCTGTCTATAAAATAAATATTTATTTTTTCATAACTGAGTGATAAGAATTCCATTTGTGAAAATTAGCAAGAAGATTCATTATCCAACTTGAGGATTTGGAAAGTTGGAAAATTCCTGTTAACGATATGTCTCGTGTTTGCGAAATATGCACGTGAACGTTCTCCAATCTGCGCTATTTAAGAAGACATTTGCTTATTCATACCAATGAAAAGCCTCATTTTTGTGAAATATGCTACGAGGTTTTATCTCAAAAAGAGATTATTTAAGTTCCCATTTGCTTATTCATACTAAGGTAAAAACTCATGTTTGTGAAATATGCAACAAAGCTTTCTCTCAAAGGAGCCATTTAACATCGCATTTGCTTATTCATACAGAGGAAAATTTTGAATGTGATTAATTTTTTTACTGCGTTGTGGATGTCTTATTATTCGCTTTTTTAATCTATCTTTTCTCGTAATTTTAACTGATTATAATTTTGAAAATTCGCTTCTCGATTTTTTTTCTAATTCATGCAAAGTTTTAATTTAATTTTAATTTAAGTCGCATACTGTAAGCGCAAAACAACTGAGGGTATTCACTTTCATAATTCGGTACTATTGTCAAGTAACGAGGATGACACCTGAGCTGCCACCACTCACTAAACACATCTATACAACGCCAATGTAAAAGCATTGACCGAATTATTCAATATTTATCTTTCCTTGTAAATGATGTGGCAACGGTACTTTAGTAGTTAAGGTCACAAACTCGTGGCAGACGAATATGTACTCAAGCCCTAATGCTACTGAGACCCAGTAGTTCAAGTTAATCTGTTGTTTCTAAAGGTCCTCCCTTTGTTTGGCGTAGTGAGGAAATTAGTAAAGCGGGGTGCCACCTCATGTGTCGTCCTTGTCACTTGACCATGCTTCAAAAATACATGGCTTCCGAAGCCAATAATTTGCGAGTTTTTTGATAGTGTCAGCTTAATAAACACTCACACATTCACCTCTCTAAAAGGTGAGCCCTGTTCGTCACAAGAACTCCAACCCAAGACTCGGTCAATGCCGTTCAAGATTTCGAGACCAGGAGCACCTAGCAACCATGGTCCTCCCAGTTAATGACCAAGTGAGTGAGTGAATACTAACGTCACTCTATTCAGCTACACGAGGGCTTAGTCGATGGACTTCCTTATTTTGAACCATGGTTAAGGGGCGAAAATGGCACTTGAGATGCCACCACCATCTGCTAAATTCCATGCATCACCAAATGATTTCTTTGAGACGATTTAACATGAATCGCGCACCACTCTATCTGGCGGGTCTTCAGCAGAACTAGGCTGGAACTCTTGATACATGAGATACTTGCGAAAGATACGTGTCCGTTCAATTGACCACTAGAGGAGGATGATTTAAAAACGATTTAAGTAGAAACTCATATAAATGGTATGAAGTTGTGAAAATTAAAATATTTTTAAGGAAGGAATCAGATTTTGGCTTTTAAAAGAACAATCTATCCTAAAAGTTATAACAATTATAAAGACTATACTTTTCATAAGCAAAAAAAGAAAATTTATTAAAAATTCAGAATAAAAAAAAAATGTGCAGCACTTACCTTTGGGTCAAAGAGAAGATGTTCAAATTAAAGGTCCCATTCACCGATAAAGTTTTAAACAACTTCTGCTCTAGAAAGAAAAGTTTATTAATTGAATATTCATTCAGAATCTTTCGAATCGTAAAGCCTTATAAAGTTTTATAATATCCAATGGAAGTCAAAATAGCTATGTAATATTACATATCACCCCCCTCCCCACATACTAATTTCTGTTGTTTCAGATTACTTGGTTAATGACATTGTTATTTTTCAGTGACACTTCATTCATTAAAACCATTCATTAAAAATTCGGCTTGTGCTGAATTTTTTATAAACTAGTGACACTAATTTAAAGTAAACTCCGAACTTGTAAAATTCTCTGTTGTGCAGTACTTCTACTTTTTAGAATGCTTATTGCTTCATGCAGCAGATCAAGGTCCAGAATCCATTTGACTTATCCTGCACGAACTTCTTAGTCTACCATAATGTGAATTTTCGTTCTAGTTGCTGCTTATTAATTAATTCTAAAGTACCATGTGAATAAAATTTAGTATACCTACTCATTCCACAAATATTTTAGATTTTTGAATTCTTTTACGCAAATGCTATTTTAAAGCCAACCAATTTCTTAAGCGACCGCACAAAACAAAACTGTTCTAAAACTGGCTCTCAAAAAAAAAAAAGTGATTTCCACATGCGTTTGATTTTTGGCGTAGCTTTTTACGTCCAAAAATATGTTTCAATTCAAATTTCAATGGGGAATTAAGGAAATGAATCGGTTACTGTATAAATTTATATGAATATGAAAGGTAATTTCTGACAAGATTGCAACGTGGCCTTTTTTCTTTGTTGCGTATTAAAGAAGGATTTTCTTTTTTAAAGCTGGGTGATAAGACTTCAAACTTGTGTTAGTAGCTAGTGAGCTCAGTACAAATTTGATAATTTGAAAGATTTGAAAACTCATTTTAACGACATGTCTCTCGTTCATTCCTATGTAAAGCATCATGTTTGTGAAGTATGCAACAAAGCTTTCTCTCATAGTGGTAATTTAAAACGCCATTTGCTTATCCATACCAAGGAAAAGCCTCATGTTTGTGAAGTTTGCAACAAAGCTTTCTCTCGCAGTAGTTACCTTAAAACTACATTTGCTTATCCATACCAAGGAAAAGCCTCATGTTTGTGAAGTATGCAACAAAGCTTTCTCTCACAGTAATACGTTAAAACTACATTTGCTTATCCATACCAAGGAAAAGCCTCATGTTTGTGAAGTTTGCAACAAAGCTTTCTTCTCTACAGCTAGTAAGTTGACGTTTAAAAACTACATTTGCTTATCCATACCAAGGAAAAGCCTCATGTTTGTGAAGTATGCAACAAAGCTTTCTCTCACAGCAGTAGTAACCTTAAAAGTAGCATTTGCGTATCCATACCAAAGAAAAGCCTCATGTTTGTGAAGTATGCAACCAAAGCTTTCTCTCACAGTAGTTCCTTAAAACTACATTTGCGTATCCATACAGAAGAAAAGCCTCATGTTTGTGAAATATGCAACAAGGCTTTTTCTCGAAAAGGTAATTTAAGTTCCCATTTGCTTATTCATACCAATGAAAAGTCTCATGTTTGTGAAATATGTAACAAAACCTTCTCACAAATTAGTAGTTTAAAAAGGCATTTGCTTATACATACCAAAGAAAAGTCTCATGTTTGTGAAATATGTAACAACACTTTCTCCCAAAGTTGTAGTTTAAAAAGGCATTTGCGTATTCATACTAAGAAAAAGACTCATGTGTGTGAAGTATGCAACAAAGCTTTCTCTCACAGAGATAATTTGAAAAACCATTTGCGTACACATGACAACCAGAACTCTTAGGTTTTCGATATTTACAATCATTTGTTTTTAAATGCAACATTTTTACAAAGATTTGCAATTTAAAAAAAATTAGAAACTTTGATTTTGTGAACACTTTAAAATTGTTTCTTGCATAGCTCTTAGTCTAATGTATCATTTTTATATTTTCAAATGAAAAAGCAGGTATGTGAATTAAACAATAGTGTTATTATAATTTTGAGTCAATTAATATTCGACAAAAAAGCTTTCATGTGTAATCATAGTGGGCAGTGGTCATCGTTGATCACGCCCATTTTACTTTAAGTTTGTATTGTTGTGGATTACCTAACGCTTTTTTATAATGTGAATGTATTCATTTTGACCAATAAAAATCATTTTTATTGCCTTTCTGGAAGGAATCTTTTATTGTATTTTTTTAACTAGATGTTTAATTAATTTTCTAAATTTTTAGGAGAATTACATTTTGTAAATTTAAAGTAAATTTTTGGTTGATGTAAGTATGTATTGTTTTCCAACCATTTGATTCAAAAAGACGTGTTGGAATATATTTTGCTAAAAAATGTTTAATATCGCTTTCCGATATTCAAGTTTTTCTGAGAGAAATTATAGTGTCATTTTTTCCTGTTTATTTATATTTTAACTGAAATATGTTAAAATAGTAAATTATTTTTCATTTGTGTAAATGCAACTTAAAGTTAAGAATAATATTCACATGAAAAGTTTGATAAAATTTAAATGTAAATTTAATTAATAAACGTATATAGATGTTCGAGGAAGAATTAGATATTTGTTATAATGAATGTACTAAATCATATATTTTGTTTTATAATGAAGAAATCTGTTTTGTTTTAAATTATATGCCGTCGAGATAAAGTCGAAAATCAACATTTGGAGGATGTGTAACAGAATAAAATATACAATATTAATTGGCAAAGATCAGTTTTCTTAAAAAAATTACACAATTCAGAGAGGTTAGGAACTCTATTTGATAGAAGCACGAAATTGTATAGAGGGGATTCGGTAAAAGGTATGCTGATCATCTTACAGTGGAGTTTCTACTTCGAGGTTGCCAGGATAGTTCTTTACTTCAAACTATTAAGAAAAATTCATGAAAAAATGAATATATATCAAACATTTCAAGTATTCACAAAAGAAAAATACTATTTTTGGCCGCTTGCACACTATGTGTAGAAAAATTTATTTCTAAGTAAAAAAAAAAAATACTTCTATCAAAGAGATTATATTTAAAATTTCACATATCGAGACCTTCCATATGAAATATTTAATGCACTTATGGTAAGATTGTCTGTGAAATAATTTAAAAATGTAGTACAAATAATTTTTTGGAGGAAGTCACAGGAAAATGGCAAGTGGCGGAGGAGATAAGTTTCGAGCTCTATCATTCATATCAAGAGAATCTGACATTGTTAACTTCATCAAAATTCAAGGGATTAAATGGGTAGGCCACGTTGTCAGAATGGACGACGACCGCACCATTAAAAAAAACCCTTCAATGCCCAACCAATTGGCACACGAAGAAAAGGCAGATCAAATCTAAGATCGATTGATGTTATAAATAAATTATAGTTTTAAAAAAAACTAAAAAACACGCTTTTATACTGAATCTAACTAAAAAGTTTAAAAAAATAATTCTTAATATAAGAATAAAATGATTAACTAGAAAATTAATGTCATTGTGGTAAAAGCGTGGGGGCTTTGTACTACATTTTTACGCTTACTCAGCTTTTCGGAATAGAAGTTAGAAATTATAACAACTAATACATTTATAGAATACCCCACGCTTTTACCCCAATGACATTAATTTTCTAGTTAATCATTTTATTCTTATATTAAGAATTATTTTTTTAAACTTTTTAGTTAGATTCAGTATAAAAGCGTGTTTTTTAGTTTTTTTTTTTTAAACTATAATTTATTTTTCAGTTTTTAGTTCGATCTACAATAAAAGCGTATCTTTTGTTTTTGTATCTATCATTTATTCATTGTTGAATTTATCCTTGAGTTTGATATTTGAAGCTGGAATTACGTGGCTGCTGTAATTAGTCTTGTTCTTCAATGAATATTAATTAACGGGTCTGAGTGTATTTATTTTCTGCGTTTGCGGGGCCTCCGATGAGTCCCGTATCGTTATATTTGATTCCGTCTCTTTTAAACAGGTCAAGCAAATAAAAGTGTTTTTTGAAGGAAAAGTTTGAATTAAAAAAAATTTTAATGTACCATGTTTTTATAACGGACTAAAAAGTATAAAATTCCTCCTTTTCATTTTTTTTCATTTCTTTTTTCACATTTTCGTGCATTGTCATCCACTTCTGAGCTATGGTCCAAATTTCAAGTTTCTAGCTCATCGGAAAGTCACACAGTTTAAAATCAATTACAAAATTCCACCCAAACTGACATTAAGGAAAGCTAGTTAATAAAAACATGGTAATATAAAGTGTTAATCGTTTTTTCACCTTTTAAACGTATTGCTATAATGTTAATTTGTATTATCACTTCCAAACGTATTGCTTTATAAAAATAAAAAATATTTAGCAGTTAGAACATAAATTATTTTTTTCACATGCACGAGCCTTTTTTTTAAATTTTCATTTTCAGAAAAATGTTTATATTATGGTAAAAAATTGCTAACACACACTCGCCCTCCACTTTCTGAGACAGAGAACACTTTTTTTCTTCCATTAACCACAAGTGTATTTTATACTTGCATATAATTAGCTTTAAATTCAAAAAACTCGCTTAAGAGTTACACCTTATTCCTTTAGTCGTTAAATCTGAAATTAGTCGCCAAATCTGTAAATGTTGTATGGAATTAATTGCCAAATTTGAAAACGGTACATGCAATAATTCACCAAATGTAGAAGTGGTGTATGGAATTGTCGCCAAATCTGATTATCTTTATTCCTGACGATCCTGAAGAGGACAGTGGAACAAAATTATGAAATTATTGTATTGTCATCGGTCTTTGACAAGTGTGCAAAATTTCGAGAATAAATCTGACCTTTTAAAAAGGGTAAAAATCGAGTTCCAAGATTCCGTTACATGCAAGTGAAACTTATAAAAGCGTGTTAATTAAAAAAGAAATGCAATACTTGTTTTTCCATTGGATATTTATTTAATTATGGCATTTTGTTTTTTCTGATTAATAAAGTTATTGAGGACGGATCTTGTAAAATTGCACTACAGTCAATGGACGTAGATATCTTAGATCAGGGGGAGGGGGGGGGCAAATAGCGGCCTGCCAAAACAGTCAGAAAACCAAATTGACAGAAAATGTTCTTTGTATTTGGGTCAACATATACAGGATAATCCTGAATTCAGAAAACCAACTTTAAAGGTAGATACAGGAGACATTGTAACTATCATTTATTGTACAGGAACGTATGGGCGCAAGTGACGTGGTGAGGCACAAACACAAAAAATAAGAGACAGAAGGAAAGATAAAGTGTTTATTGGAACGTTGTTCACACAAGTGTAATGTTTACAGTAACTGTCCAGCACATGAGCTATGAAGTCCAGCTGCAGCACTACCCGCTGACAGTCGGAGAAGATCGTCTGCCGTATTCAAAGCTTGTACTCGCTGAAAAGGGAAGAGGTGTATGGGATTTTCGTTTAACACTCAACAAACGGTCTGATGACTCACACTTACCTGCTCTTGCACTTGACTCGGGTCTGAAGTGGCGCGTTTATCCTGAGGACAGAACCCGGAACCTTTGGATCCGAAACCGAGTAACTTAACCACTACACCAAAATGATCATCATGGTGCGGAGGTTGTTACGAGCTTATATAGATTATATCGCTGCACACTCCCCTACCAGTGAGTTGGTTAGACGAACGAACAATATAGTTGCTAATGGGAGCGGTCAGTTTGTGTGTGTATGTGTGTGTGATGAGTTGCGTCACGTTAATCTGACGAATTTTCCCCCCTGGATTACTCTTTTTTGCGGGTAGATGGCGCCATGACAGATCAGTTTAGGTTTCGTTTTTATTAGTTAATCTAGGGTCACCAAATGAATTGGCGTGCTTATCCGGAGAACAGAACCCGGGACCTTCGAATCCGAAAGAGAGAGAGAGAGAGAGAGAATATTAACGTCGCACTGATTAGCAACACGAGGGCTTTTGGCGACGGTCCGCGTAAGTTTGAACCATGGTCAAGTGACGCGGACGACACCTGAGCTGGCACCCTCTCTCCTAACTACCACACCACACCAACGGGAGGACGTTTGAGCTCTCGACAGATTTAACGTGCATCGCTACCCTACACGGCGGATCTTTTAGTGGTACTAGGATCGAACCCATGACATGCTAGCCATGATCCGATGCCTAGACCACTCGGCCACCGTGGCCTCCTTCGGATCCGAAACCGAGTAACTTAACCTCCACACCAAACTGATCACCATGGTGCGGAGGTGGTTACTGGCTTCTATAGATTATATCGCTACGGGTCTATATGTCACAAGATGCTTTCTTCCAGGCTTGGACTGCGTACAGCTCTTCATCGAACCAGCATCATGTCTGGTGACGTGGTACGAACATGTCTCACGAAGTTGATGATGTAAAAGCTGAAAAATTCTGTGATTCGGCATTCGTCGATCAGAGGAAACTGCGCGTCATACATTCGTAACGCATCTCTGCTGTTACCATTTGCACGGACGTACATGTAATGCGTGTCTTAATTTTCGGCATACGTAGTCTCCCATCGTAGACGTCATCACAATTGCAAATGGCGCTATCTCCTACTGAGATGCATCATGTTGAATGGTGGCTAGACATCTACTGCCCCTTACCGGCAACGCAACCAACCGATAACTCCATTTCTCTTTTAGTTTATTTCTCCTGTTTGCGCTTCACCGCGTCACTTGCGCCCATACAATCCTATACAATAAATGATTGTTACAATGTCCTGTATCTCCCCTGAAAGTGTGTACCATGCATTGGGGGACCACCCTGTATTTATGAGCAAAGTTTTTCGTGCAAGAAGATCAACAAGAGAAAATATAGATGTACTAGTTGGCTGAATTAACTTGCAAACTGTGATGATAACTTCAAGAAGTAGTCTTTTTCCCGGTTTAAAAAAAATTGTAGAGGAGTGTGATTGGGTACATTTGTTTCATTAAACTGATTCAAAAATTAAATGTGCTTGCATCTATAAATAATTTATTGACGTTTTTATATCGTACAATGTATACCTTCTTTGAGATGCAAAGTCAACTTATGAGTGCAATCATTTTGAAAAGTTGCAGCACTTCGCTTACTCAATGCGACCTTGAGCTAAAACAATTGTCTATCCATGTCTTAGATCAGAGGTTTCCAAACTCTTTTTTTTGTCTCATACATCCCTTGCATATTTTTCGGTTTTGGGTAGTCTTACCTAATATTGAATTTTTGAGAATTTATCAACTTAAATGTCTTTTGGACAGCTGGTGTAGAAAAATGGTAAGCTGGTTAAAAAATTAAAATTTCTAACTGTAGTGCTTAAAACTTAAGACACACATGTTAATTAATTGAATTAAAATTTAATTAATACATAAAATAAATGTTACATAAAGTAACTTGGCAACACGCAAATGCTTTTAATAGAATGGATGATTCTGGTGCGTCATCCATTTTGGTGCTTCTAAAATTTGTAGGTATCCGTTTTTAAACCTTTTTTTAAGATCTTCGTAAAGCATTCTTAAACCTTTCAAAATTTGAATAAAGGACATTTAAATGCTGAACGTCATTTTCCGGACATATTGCATGTGACAAATTGAGAAACTGGGAAAATTCAGGACGTCCAATAATATATTCCTTAACTTAATTCTGGCAAGAAACGCTGAAATGATGGGGTCCTTGTAACAACAATTTAATCTCATTAAATTTAGTAAATAAATCTGTTAAATAGGTAAATCAGGTTCATAGGTAACTCTATCAAGGTATCCGACTATACTTGCGACAGCTTTTATAAAAAAATATTTTAAAAAAATGGAGATATGGTGGTTTTTAGGTTTGTTTAAAACATCTTAAGAAAAATATGCTAAAATTAAGAAGAGAAATTGAAATTATTTTTAATAAAATGGGTAAAAATTTACAAAAAATAACATAAATGGGGCCCATTTTGTACCAAAAGTTTTTAACAAATTTTCAATCTTTCAACTTTGATATGTTGCTATTTTATTCATTTTTGAAATGACCTACAGGATAAGAAATATTTTAATTTTTATAAAAACTAGAGCACTTTTTCTTAGTTATTATATGAAGTTACTTAAAAAAACGGTGATTATATTCACATAATGGACTGTAAATTTTATAATAAAAAAGGGATTGATATATCTGAAGCTTAAAACACTTCTACTATTATACAGAACATACAAAAAGAATTTCAAAAAACGATTTTCAAAACTTTTTGAGCAATCGCTGTCCCCGTTTGATCATTTCGGGAAAAAACATATTTTTCGAGTAAACCGCGTTTTAAAGTATGACATATCTTGCTTTAAGTAATGGCATCTGCTTTTACTAAAAACACTTGTAGTTTTTTTTCTAGTGAACAGAAAATAATAAACTTGGTATTTTTATAAAGCTAATCAGATGGCTTATAAAATAAAACCATAAGAGAAATTTGTCAATTTTTGGCGAATTTCACAATTTTAGGGTAGTAGGATACCTTAAATTGGTAAACTTTCTTTTAAAATTATTAAATGGTTTAATGATAGCCACTATCTATGACCCCATTTACACCTTATAGAGCCCCAATTTAATTTTCACTGACATGGACCCTTTGCAGGTCTTCATTGACCCCGGGGTCGATGCAGACCACTTTGAGAATCACTGCCTTAGATGATATTTTTCTTACTTGCACATTTCGCTGCGTTTAAACTTTGAAACTCAATTCTGTTTAAGGTGTGTAAGCCACCATCATTCTACAAAAACAAGTATTTGGCGAAATCAGGGGCAGTCTTACGTCCATGACCATTTAGTGCTCAATATTTATTGTATTAGCGTATTTGAGTCTAGTGGTCGTGGTCACGAACTCGTGGCCGGCGTGTCGGGCGTTCCACCCCTAATGTCACTGAAGACCCACAGTGTAAAGAACCTAATGTATGATCTATCTGTCGTGGCTCAAAGTCCTAACGTTGGTGAGGTATGGTAGTTTGGAGAATGGGGGTCCAGCTCAAATGTCGTCCCTTCCACCTGACTATGGTTCGAAATTTCGAGGTCCTTTGCCAATATCTTTCGTGGTGCTTTACAGAGCGTCGTTAACAGAGACTCCTCGTTAATTCATTTATATTTCCTGTAATGCATAGACGATTTAATGTGCCGTGGTTTCTATCATTTAATTCGAAGGGTATTTTTTTTGGTTGATATTTTACTTTAAAAAACACACACGAGACTCTCCTAACGTTCGATTTCTTGGGAAAGAAGTAATTCATGTTTGAAAAGCTTAAAATATTATAATGAATGTACTGCATGTGGATACTTATTTTTAAAATAGTTAACATAATTAGGTTTTTAATTCTGAAATGACATTTATTGCGATTTTGATTTAATTAAAGCAATGAGATAAAAATTAAGTTTTAATTAAATTATTTAAGGGGTTGTATATATTTAAATTCTCTCATTGTATATTTTTAGGAAAGAATTGAAAGAAAAAACATTGCCGAGACCAGGGTTATTGCGGCCACAACGCAATGTACTAACCACTATACGATCACGGCTACGAAGAAATTCTTTACAAAATGGTGCTATCTGTATCAATGAATGTTACGCTCTTCACCGCCACACCTAAACTTTTCATCTAAAAGTGGATCAGTTTCCTTTTGTTCTAAGGAACAAATCTTTTCTAAAACATTGCATTTCGGTGCCGTGATCGTATAGTGGTTAGTACATTGCGTTGTGGCCGCAATAACCCAGGTTCGAATCTTGGTCACGGCAAATGTTTCTTTTTATTCATTTTTTATGGCTTTTTTTTAAAGAGTTTTATTTTTTTTATCTTTAATTTTTCACCTGTTAAATCCATTTTTAATTCAATAAAGTAGTAATAAATTATTATAATAGTAATTTTTGGCCTCTACCAAATCTATATCACTCCATCATATATATATGTGGACTGTTAGCCTCGATAGGTTCAAGGGAGATTAGATCCACTGTTGATGATTGATTCATTATTAAAGTCGTATTGCAAGGTAACGCTGTTACCGCGGTAGCTTAGCTGTTACGGTAACGCACATTTGTTTGGCGTGTCATGAGTTTGAGCCTAGTACCGCTGAAGACCCGCCGTGTAGGGGAGCGGGGCACGCTTATGAAGTTTGTATCTGTCAGCATCTGGACTGTAAAACATTCCTCCATCCCATATCGCGAAAGTCTTAGATGTGGAAACGACCCTAGTTGGGTTTCACATTCTGCGGAGAGGCATGAAGGCTCTTAGTTGTTGCGAGGAGATCTGGAGGTGTGGCTTATAATGGCATCTTGACTTGATTGCGATGCACGTTAAATCTGTCGAGAGCTCAAATGTTCTCCCGTTGGTATGGTGTGGTAGTTAGGGGAAGGGTGCCAGTTCAGGTGTCGTCCTTGATACTTGACCATAGTTCGAAACTACGAGGTTTTTCGCCAAAAGTCCCCGAATATATAGTTGAACATTACGACGTTAATATTCACTCACAAGGTAACTCTAGGACTACTGTCAAGCGGAGTTCGTAATTTTGAACCACGGCCAAGTGAGGTGAACAACACCTGAGCTGGCACCCCACTCTCCTAATACACACACCACGCCAATGGGAGGACATTTGACAACAACAGATTCAAATTGCATAAGTCCTTGGACGCGTCGGGTCTTTTGGGCTCGAAGTTATGGCCTGCCGGCCACTTGTTCATGACCACTAGGGGACCGCGGCTACTGATCAATTGACGAAGAGGATAATGGGTTGGCAATGCTCTCTCCCAACCTCCACGTCCTTTCAATATGAGCACTGTGAGCCACTTGAATTATTTAACTATGCATCAGCCTCTAAATGGAGGATCTTAAGTGGTGCCAGGAATCGAACTTACGTCTTGGTCGAAGCAGCCCCAGCTACGAGCTTGTGATCATGACCTTGTCCAGTCGGCTATTGTAGCGGTAGACAGAAATCGCGATATATTTCTTAAGTACGTACGCACATGCTCACAAATACACACTAAAATAATACCCGGGTTGATTTTTCTGTAAATCTTTCGTAAATGTATGATTTTATCCGAGAGCATTGCTCCTAAGAAAGAACTTGAGCTTTTCTTTTCAATAATTCTAGGACACCAAGTTTCTTTCCGCAACTAATCCAATCACATCCCAAGACTCTAACTAGATCAATCGGTCTGAAAATGCAATTTATTCTCAGGAAAAAAGAAACCCAATTGTGTGGAATGAGAAAATATATATATATATATATGTATTTATTCCATTCGTCTTTTTTTTTATTTTCCTAGCATTTGTGAAGAAAAAAAAAATCATATTGTCGTCCTCACACAAATACCATGGATTACATATCATAGATTGTTTACGCAAAAATACTTTTCTCTCCTTCCTTCTTGCTCTTTTTTATTTACTCCAGTTACATTTCACTGAAAAAGAAGGATTTGTTCTTGGATTGATTTTAAAATAAAAGGATTCAAATGTACAAACTGAAGAAGTGGAATTCTGAGAGGAAATGCAAGAAAAAAAATTATCCTGTTAAAGCTTGTTACACAAAAGACGTGATACTCTAACCTTCGATAACAATTGCAATGCAAACAGAGAAGATGAAACTTCAAAAAGAATGAAATTACTCAATTTTCCCGCTCTTTTTTTCTTCTCTTTCCTTTTTGTGAGGAGAATAGTTGGGAAGTGCCAGGAAGAACAAAATAAAATAATTCAAGAAGTACCACTGCAAAGATAACACTTTGAAAAATAACCCTTTATATTAAATACTCATAAAAATAGATTAATTTTGTTATTAAAGTATTTGTTTAAAAATTACAAAATGATTTCTTTATTTTCCAAGCTGCTTAAAAAACCGTTTCGTGTAAACGAATAAGAACTATGATTTCATCTGCAAAGTTATTAGATAACCAAATTGTTTTATGCATTTTTAACACGAAGTCTGTACAATGCTATTGGTTTAAGAATACGATTTGCATAAAAGGATTTCTTTTTTTTTAAAGCATCCCACGTACATGATCACTGCTTACCACTACAAGAAGAAGAAAATTCAAAGTGAGTTTCTGCTATCGATGTAATAGACATTAAAATATTATATGTATCAAAATGTTATCATATTATGTCAAAATTAACATTTACAGATTGAAAACCTCTCCTAGCTTGCTTATCAGTAGCATCACCAACAAATCTAGTTATCTTACCTCAATTCCACA